>JAPZAG010000995.1:0-43856 GCA_027475135.1 Bactrocera correcta | reverse complement strand
AAAATGTAATCATCCAAACCGAGAAGCCTGTTGGAAAGATTAAAATTTTTAAGTAGCTGTTCTGCATTCAAATATTATATTTTTTTAGCGTACACATCAAATAATTTCTTAGTTACTAGGATATTTTTATAAGTATTCAGCTTTGAAAAAAATTAATATTGTTTTGACCGCGTATCCACATAATGAAGAAACAGTGATCTTTATTCGATAAACAAGCCCCAAGCAGGCGTAGATGCAGAAGGTACGATCTACAACTATATAGACTACTTGCCGTGCCGAAATTTTGAACCGATTGCAATATTGGGAAAGTCACTCGCATGCCTGAAGTAAAAGTCGAATAAGAAGGTAATAGCTTCCGCGATGGTCTCGTCTTAACCAGCAACTCTTGATAGATAAAAGCTTTCACAAAGACCTGCTGAATTTTACAGTCATTACAAATTCTATGCTGATGTTAAAAAAAAAAACTTTCATGAACTAAAGTATTTATTTTATGACTGAATACTAAATATTTCCAGCTTCCATCGAACGTTTATAAGCATAATTCTATGAGATTTTAGTACAACTTAAAAGAGTATGGGTTACAACTACACTGTGGTACTTAGTTAATCGTGATATTTAACTAAATAAAGCTTCATATACATAAAATGCAGAAAAAAAAAAGACCGACCTATGCAAATTAATACTCCGAAATTTCGAAATACTTAGGTAAACACTTTCAAATATGAAAGTTTACGAAGGGTAAACAAAATAATTGGCGGTCGGTACTTATTGTAAGCTATAGAGTATCGTAAACAAAATGACAGAAACACTAAAATGCAAAACACTGTGCGCAAAGAAAGAGGATGGGAATATAAACACAAATATCAATATTATTAAAACCCGTGAATATAAATTTGGGTTTATTTTCTTTAGCTTAAGTTTACCGCAACAAAACCGATAGCAAACCGTTTCACAGCAAATTTAACAATTTTGGTTTTATGCCACATTTTTCCATACAATTATTATACGTTCTACGATTTTGCAATTGCATTGCTTATTACTAATGGCAATACATACTTTCAATTCTGTCATGTGCACACTAATAATCTTAAAATCGAAAAAGATTTATTTGTTTTCACTTTTACATCGAAAAGGTATCCAATTTTTCTTAAATTGTATAAAACCAGAAAATACGTAAACTTGGCTACCGAAGTTAAAAACTCTTCACAGGTTCATTCATCAAAATCATTATCTTGTTTTCGATCGTTCAGTCTGTATGGCAGCTATATGCTATAGGGCTCCGATATCGGTGGTTCTGTTAAATTAGCAGCCTCTTTGGGAGCATATGCCGAAATTTTACATCGGCATCTCAAAAACTGAATACATTTACACATTCTTCAACGTTTCCTTTTGGGAATTTGAGTATATAAATTAGAACCTCACAGCCATACAAAATGCAAATTCATAAAAAATTAATACATTTTTCGATCGTAAGATGATCGAAGTCCAACAATGTCTTAACTTCACTTAATAGTTTTTGCTATTAGCGTCCAAAACTTGGTATATTTATTAAAAAACCTTTTTCTTATATCATTTCAAATATAGTACTACGACTTTTAACCGTCAAAATAAAACAACAACAAATTTCATAGATAGACCTAATTTTCTTCCCTACGTCAAAAGTCGTTTAATCAATTTCTTAGATAATAATTAATTGCCAATAAATCACAACGGTGCATTTATTTTAACATGTTGCGTGTCTGCCAGACTGTCTGGTTTAGGGTACGATAAATGTTGCCTAGACATTTCAATATTTTTTCATACCTGTGTTTCATTTGTATGATTGCTTTGTTTTTCTTATACTTAAATAGCAAAAGGTATGTTAGGGGGTTGAAATTTTGTACAATTGCAAACATTATAGCCTTTATGTCCTTTTAGAACAGGGGTTCTCAACCTTTTCCTGGTTAGGGACTAATATTATTCTTGTTGGCAATACGAAATTATACTGAAAGTAAAAGTAATATTTTTAGGATCAACTTCTATAATTTCAAGAATTTGGTTATTCCAGGATTAATATTATTACTCAAAACTACACGCAAGTCATCTCTAATTTTAGAACGATTTCTGGCCGCTTTAATTGTCATTAACGCAAAAAATCCTTGCTCTCATAAATAAGTTGTGGAGAAAACAGTAAAATAACGTAAGGTGATATTTCAATGTTTAGTATAAGAAATTGCTTTTTTACACCAACAAGACTCAAGTGATGTAGATAAAATAAATAAATTGCAAATAGAAAATTTTTAGTGAATGATCCAATATATAAAAATTTTAAGTCGTTCGCGGATGGGAAGCTCGTTTTAAAAGGTATCTAATTTCATATATTGTATTCGCTAGCATTTTTCTGTTCTAAAACTAATATAAAATAATTTGATTGTGCGTTATTAGTAAAAAAGATGGTTCTAATAAGTTCGGTACAATACAATAAACTTTAATACATTTCTAAATACCTATAATTAATATTTATAAAACTGTAATTATTTTGGACATTGTGCCTGCATACTGTATACGAGTAAAATTGGTCTTCTCTACGGCTGGTGCTCTAAAGCTAAACGCTCACATATACATATGTATATGTAATAGCCATGTTTTATTTGACTATCATAAGTTAATAGCTAAATCATGGACAAATAAAACGCATATAGCTTATGTATTTCATATTTTGCTTAAAAACGAAGTTTGTTGGCAATGCGAGCGGGAACAGTCAGCTGATATTCAATTTATTTCAAAATGTCTGATGTGGAGAAAAGGTTAGTTTGGTTTTATCAAATTGTAGACAGAATATTATTAAATCACTATATAAATATATTTATTTTATTCATTTTATGATATTAACACAAAAAAATAAACAAATATTTATATTTGTATTAATTTTAACTTAAACAAAATACAAAATTTTGTAATTCTGGTTTGTTTACAATTTTATCTGTAAAAATTAACTTTATCGTTATTGCCAACTATTTTTTTATGGAAAAATCATAGCTATTGTGAATGAAAAAACGGGATGAACTGGCAATGCCTCTAGTTCAATATATAGGGTGGGCTACATAAAATTTTAAATTTAAAAAGTCAATAAAGAAAAAACGGCTTGATATTTTTCAAAGGTCTAACATTTATTTAAAAGGTTGTTTTATTAAATTTATTTGTGGAAACCAATTTTGGACAAATGACCACCACGACTGAGTTTACAGTAGCTTATCCGGTCCACCTAATTTTGGAGTACTTTCTCGATGGTTTCAAGCCGTATGGCAGCTACAGCAGCTTGAATCTCTTTAGATCTTGAATTGTTTCTGGATGGTTAGGGTAACCAGTGGTGAATTCATACTAGGGACAGTCGGGGCTAGTACCTAGGGCGGCAAAATTTGGAAAGTAGAAAAAGAAGTGAGCTGTCAGTTGACAGCTGGAAGATGTGAAACATCGAAATTATTTTATAAAAGTAATAGCAGAGAACGCATATTTATAGAGAAGGTTCACGATGTCGAAAATTTAGGGATATTTACTGTTTGGATGAGCGTGTTTCACCACAGAAAATTATTAGCGTGTTTCAGGGGCAAATGAGAAAAATTATGCTATTTCCGATGTTAAGGAATGTGCGCTTACAGATTCGCATATCTACAATGCGCCAAAGTCTCTGTATGTATATATATGTACATATATGTATGTATTTATATTTTCTATATATTTTATATCAAAGCACACAAGCACGTACGTACAAATTGAACTATTTCATGATGAATAGGTTTAATAAAGGTTTACGAATTCAATTAGAACGACTTCAAACAGCATTTATGTAGATACTTTGGCATTTTTAACTCTCACGATTCAATTCTGTTAGTCAAAGATTGCAGAAAGTTGATTATAGCATTGTTGACGTGATCGACGATTATCTTGGTTTGATCAAAGCTGTTGCTAATAGGAGAAATGAATTCGATATCTAAGAAAAAACTGCTTTAAATATTTCAGAGATAAAAGAATATAAAAGGACAGTTTCTAGAAAAAGAAAGAGAAAATTACATGCTGATGAATCATGAGATGGAGATGTATAACTGTCAGGTCGAGACCACTTTAGAGTCAACAGTTTTAATGTCATTATCGACAATCTAGATTCTGAATTGCGAAAAAGATGTGTTGCACATGAAAAGGTTCATGAAAAGTTCTCAGTTATTACTGAATTTGGCAATTTGGATAATAGAGATATTCGTAACCGAGCTAAACGTTTACAAAATGTTTATTCTTCAGATCTTGAGTCCTTATAGGAGGACGAATTTGTGCACTGAAAAAAAGATGGAACAAAATTCACTTTCCAATATTCTGAAACTTGTGCGTGCGAACGACCTTTATATAGAGTTTCCGAACGTAGAAATTCCATATCGAATATTTATTACTTTAGCTGTAACAAATTGTAGCGCAAAACGATTGTTTTCTTGTTTGAAAAGAGTTAAAAACTACTAACGTTCTACAATGAGTGCAAATAGACTCAATAGCTTAGCTATTCTATGCATCGAATCAGATATACTTCAACGTTTAAATTGGGAAGATTTAATTGACCAATTTGCATTTCAAAAAGTCAGGCGTGTTTGCCTGTGAAAAAAGTTATTGTAATACAATTATTAGTCCAGCTCAGTGCAAATTTTGTAGTTTTAAAAACAAGAACCTATTTTTTATATTATACTGAAGAATTATATATATAGAAATTATTTGCACTACGTTAAATATTTTAATTTTTTAAAAACATAATATCAAATCTAAATAATCTTGAGTGAAATTTTAGTGACGGGGCGGCATTTTTTCCAGTGCCCAAGGGCGGGAAAAGTTTAAATCCGGCCCTGGGCGTAACATTTATCTTTAAGAGCTCACCACAGAAAATAGTCCAACAGAGTTAATTCGCAACTTCTGGGAGGCCAATTCACATCACCTCTTTTGTTGATTATGCCATTTTCGAAGATAGGGCGTAAAAGATTAACTGTACCGTTTGCTGTATGGCACGTAGCGCTGTCCTGCTGGAACCAAATGTTGTCCAAGTTTTTCTCTTCAATTTGCTTGAAGAAGAATTCCGTTAACATTGCGCGATATCGCCCACCATTGATGGTTGCGGTGGTTCCTTCTTCATTTTTGAAGAAAAATGGGCCGATGATTCCACCAGACCAAAATCCGCACCATACAGTGATTCATGCTGGGTGCATTGGCCTTTCGACGATTACGTGCGGGTTTTCTTTGCCCCAAAATCGATAATTCTGCTTTTTAACGTAACCAGCGAGGTGGAAATGAGCCTCGTCCGAAAAGATGATTTTTCGGTAAAATTGACTATCCACTTGACTCACCACTTTGGAAAAAAGTTTTCAATATTTCCCAGTTTTCTAGTGAATAGCGACCCATTTCGTAAATTTTAGACTTTTTACTGAATATCTGTCACTTTCCGAATGGTATTTGACCAATGTCGAAATATAGATAATTCAAATTTAAAACGTTAAATGGCCCACCTATATATACAGGGTAGGCCATTTAAAGTTGACCCATCTGGCAACGCTGTAACTTTTAACAGCGCTGACAAATCGGCTAATGTCATACCGCGTTAGAAGCATCATTCGAAGACAATTTATACCATGGAACAGTACACTCCAAAAGAACGCGCTGAAATTGTTCAGCTTTATATTCAAAATAACTTTTCAATTGTGTTAACTCAACGTGCGTTTCGCAAAAAAAATAAAGTGAAAAGTGCTCCAGTTAAGAACACAATTAAGTCTTTATACGCAAAATTTGTGAACACCGGTAATCTCAGTAATGCCAGTCATGCATCCAGACAACGCACAAGACGTTCTGATGAAAATATCGAATCTGTACGAGCCAGTATTGAGGAGACTCCATCGACATCGAGTTATCGCCGCTCTCAGGAATTAGACATCTCTCGCACCACTCTCCGACGCATAATTCATAAAGATTTGAAGATGTTTCCATATAAAATTCAAATGGCACAAAAACTAAACCCAGCTGATTATCCGCGACGCCTTAATTTTGGCAAATGGGCCATCGAAATGGCTGAAAACGAACTTGACTTTTGGCGAAAACTCATCATGTCAGACGAGGCACATTTCTCGTTGAATGGAGCCGTAAATAAGCAAAATTGCCGATTTTATGCCACCGAAAATCCTCAATTAATTGAAGAACAGCCTCTTTACGACCAAAAAGTAACAGTTTGGTGCGGTGTTTGCGCGAATATGATCATCGGACCGTATTTTTTCGAAGACGATGATGGAGCCACGACAACAGTCAATGGTGAGCGTTATCGAGCCATGATAACGGATTTTGTGATACCCATTATTCGCGAAAATGACATGGATAACTTCTGGTTTCAACAGGACGGGGCTACATGCCATACAGCTCGACCAACAATCAATTTATTGCGACCATTTTTCCCCGGGCGATTGATATCGAAAAATGGCGATGTTGACTGGCCACCGAGATCACCAGATTTGACGCCACCAGACTTTTATTTGTGGGGTTATTTGAAATCCAAGGTATACGCTAATAAGCCAAAGACCTTAGCTCAACTGAAAGCCAACATTCGACGTGAAACAGCCGCCATATCATCCGAAACATTGGCCAAAGTCATGGAAAATGTCGAAAAAAGAGTGCATTTAGCTGTCAAAGCTAAAGGTGCCCATTTACGCGATCTAATTTTTAAATATTAGCTGAAACAAATCCCCTTGGACCAAAATAAATTATTTTTGAAATGAACAAAAAACATTGTTTTCTTTTGTTCTTTTTTTTTAGAAACAAATGGGTGAACTTTAAATGGCCTACCCTGTACATATATACCATATAACTCATATACTGACATACAAAATAGGTTTGTTAAAAGAATAAGAATCACTATACATATTGAGTATATAGGAGTTACTGTAGTATCGACGCGATTTTATTTATTTTATGAGGAGTGAGTGGGGTTATCCTCCGATTTCATCCATTTTAACATCGTCAATAAAAGTTCGTTTAGCAAATTTGGCTGTTGTAGCTTAAGTGGCTTATATGTACTTTAAATTTGTTAGAGGGTGGAGCCGTGTCCACTTTTTCAAAAGTTTTCGCTCACAGGTGAATCTTGCTACTGCGATCCCTTGTACCAAATTACAACTTTAAATCTTAATTTAGTGCTTAGTTATGGCATACATTTCAGTTTTTTTAAGGGTGAAGAACACTTTAAAATTTCAATTGTTTAACAAAAATGTATATTAAATAATATTATTTAAACAAATGGATCGTGAAAAATAGCTATAATAGATTTAACACGAGCATTTTTCTTTGTCTTCACAAAATTTCATCGATTTATCTCCAGTAGTTTATGAGAAAATATTATAATTTTACAATTTCAACGTGCTCTAAATTTCAACCTTCAATTATGTTAACAAAAAAAAAAGAACTGTGACGAAATATTTATGTATATTTTAAGGTATGCGTCTGGTCCCCTTCCTAATGAGTTGCTAATTTTCAAAATCTGAGATTTTTCGAAATTTTCGTGGACCACTTGACGTGGTTCGACTCAACGACTTTTGAAAAAAATAAGCCCGCTGATCTCACCAATCCAGTAATTTTTGGGGTTTCAATTGAGTTTCATGATCACACAAGGATTTAACTCACCCCAATAATGACAATTGTAATTCTTGATAAAGCCATTAAGCCAGAAATATGCATCATCTGACAATATGATTTTCGATTACAGTAATCTAAATTTGCGTAATGATCTCGGACAATTTCCAACCATTTTACCAAAGGGATATGATGAAATGACAAACCTTATTTAAATACAGACAACATTTCACAAAAAAAACCATAAACAACTGTCAAATTCCCTTCTTCCCTATTAGTGCTGTGCTATATATATAGCAAGCACAAATCCCTACATACAATTATTTAACACTTAATTTCCTTCAAAATCTAAGAAACCAATTTTTCAAGTGCAGGGTCCGGCACTCGAAAACAATTTCAGGCCGCTCGCAAAGCTGTCGCACTGGAATTAGCTGTTTATAAATTTGCTGAATGACAGTTTGGAGTATTGCTCACAAGTGAACAAAAGCGTTTCGAAAAAAATGAACGTAAAAAAAGTGATCAGCGATGGAATTTAAACATAATAGTGTGATTGCTTTATATTTAGCTGGAAAATCACAGCAATTGTTCGTAAGCTCAAACATCTTAACCTATTCCTTCCCACTGTCCTATTTATAGGACACCATAGTAAATATTTTTTTTTTTTTCAAAACTGACCGTATATTTTAATTTTTTCTGTAGAAATTTATATTCATGTACTATTTTCCTATTATAATATTTTTTTCCCGCTATTAAAAGTATTAACATTATTTTTATATGAATTTTTAAATCTGGTCAGATTTGACAATTTAGGTCACTACATGTTAAAAAAGGACAAACAGAGACATTGCCAAGGAATAGATTGTAAGAAAAAACCTCTTACTTTTTGTGTCAAATGTGATAAAACACTTTGCAGTGATTGTTTTATAACTTATCATACAAAATAAGCTTAAATACGATGATATTTTTCAAATAAAGTTGATTTGTTGTTATCTTTCATTTTTTCTGAGCATATATTGTATATCAGTGTCCTATATATTGGGCTGCCAAAAAAGTCTTGCGGTATTTTTATTGAATCAATTCGTGTGGCACCCATACATCGAGCTTCTTAGTGACTCCAAGCTTCTTCAAATGGTTTATAACGGTTTGATGACTACTATGCCGGTCTCTTTCGACCAATTCAGCGATTTTATCGCAATTTATGAAATAAAAAAAAATATATATATAAAAAAATACCTTGATTGATGAATCAGCCCGTCATATATTATATACATATATAAAATTACCCTAAACATTTGTAAATGACTGATAGACGGCATTAGACATGTTCAAAAGTGAGCCTAAAGATATTTTTCTATGATTTTTAATAAAGGTTGTCTTACATATGTACATACTCGTACAATTTGGCCTTACTTTCACTTCCAATTCATAACATGCTGCCAACTTCTCAGAATTTATCTACGCAGGGACAAATATGTCTTAAATTTGCCATCTAAACCGTAGCAATGTGTAAAGTCACCCACTAAAATAACGATTAAAATTACTGTAAAATTTTTTTAACATAAAATGAAATGAAAATGTTAAAGTAAGGTCTTAAGCCGTGCCGATACATACAACATTCAAACGCTCTCGTAAAAATTGGGCTGGTGCATAAATATTTTTCTTGCAGCGCCGGTGCTGAAGTTAAAACGAACAACTGCAGCCCGTAGCATATGCGTGACAAATCATATTTCACACGAAACTGACAACTACTATACTCAGCGATGCGTTTCATGCAGTGGAAAGACTGTGCGAACCAGATCCGCATCAAAGCGAAAAGGAAATGGCACAAGTGCATAAGTGTTGACACACACTCGAAAGTTCAAAGATGAAAGATTCACATTGATATCAATTTAAACCTGATAATGTATAATGATTTGCGTGTAAACGTGTGTTTTCAACAATTTTGCCGCTGGCATTGTTATCAAGAGCAACAGAATATACTAAGAAATATAAAAGTTGCAAGTTACATTGAAGTGCATGATAGATAACACATCAGCAATATGCCATTGTTTCTTTATGAAATATAACAACATGTGTCATGTAAAATGCAACGTCACATCATCAAATCAAATCATCAAATGTTCTTGTACATCATAGCTGTCTGCAACCCATTTTATGAATATTGAAAAAGAAAGTATTGGACCGAATACGAAAACAATCAATATTCCAAATAATCCTTTTCCCAAATGCCAGAACGAATTGTGACAAAAATATGCTACTTTATATGTCAAAAGTCAATATATTTAAGCCATGTTTAAATGTATCTTAAGAATCTTTATCAGCACATATAAATATATTAATCAATATTTCCATTTATAGGCAAATCCTTTTCTCTTATCACGTAAATTAATTTATATTTTTCTTTTTTTTATAATTATTCGTACATTTTTGTCGTCTTTCGGCACCATTATGGCTGAAGGACTTTCAACAATGGTGCATAGTCGCTCGATATATGAAAAATATGTCACAAGGCACCCCACGCTTTTCTCACAATAATGCAGAAATCTTTCCTTCATTATTATTATTAGTTTATACAAAGAATTATTTTTCACTTTTTAGTTTGATATGCTTTAAAAGCGTGTTTTTTACTTGTTTTTTTTTTAAACTTTATTTATTTTAAATTTTTTAGTATGATGTGAGAAACGCCAAATTTGTTAAAATAGTATTATAAATAGTAGTAGTATTGGTTAAGTAAATCGATAATTAAACGAGAATGATATTTATGATGTCCCGGTAACTAAAAAAATAACGGTGCAAAGTTGGCTTAATCCATTTTTTTTGTTCTTGACTAGCACTTATAATTCAAGTTTTCGACTCGGAAAGTAGTTCCATTTTTTCAAGTAGAGGGGTTCAAATATTAGGTAGGTAGAATATTTCTTTGTGTATTTTAAATTTTTACAAATTCTTATTTTATATTAAAAGAATCTATTTCTTCTTTTATGAGATTTACCAATACTGTAAAATATAAACGAATATAGCTTAAATCATATTCTCCGTCAATAGATTCGGTGACAATTTTTAAAAAAGCTCATATTGACGTGACAGCCGAAGTTTAAAAAAAGGAGTTTTCTATTCCAGTTGCTTTTCGGAGGCGTTTTGAAAACTAGTATCTGAATTTTTTTACTACAAAAATTCTATTATAAGTATTAATTTTTTTAATACCTAAAAGCCACATGTTTTGCATTATTTTATATTATTTCTTCTGGTGCACGGTTATATATACTAAAGTCTATAGAAAGTATACTTTCTTTAGGGATATACATACGTATATTTCAGTATATACATATGCTATTCAAATGTCACCAAAACTGGTTTTATACAGCTGTTGCATACTTTTAAGCGCATATTTTTGGAAAAACTTTAAAAGGTCATAAAAAAAACTGACACATACGAACGCCAAACCCCTTGAGGGTTTTACTATACTGACCTAGTACCATCACCCTGACTTGGAATTTTCCACCCCCCAGACTATAATCCCAAAAATGTTCCACAGTGTAATTGGCCAAGCTTTGAGTTAGACTTCAGTTCACACTTTCCCATTGAACTTTATTGGACCGTGGCGATTCCATTTCTTTAAGAGCCACAAGAAGGCTTACTGAACTGAAAAAATTAACCATTTCGTAATTTTTAAACTTTAGTACTGCGGATGCTAAGTATAACACAATGTCGGATGATATACCGAGTCCATTTGAAGGGCAAGCCATAAATAATTCCTGAGGAGCCTGCGCACGTAAATAATTTCAGTCCCCGTTTGTAGGGTTAAGCAAGGCTCTGAGCAACAATAATAGTGGACGAATTTTGTATAATTTGTCAGAATTTTTATCGATTTTACATGGTTGCTCCGACTTATCAGAAAAATGGATAAATTTCTTTATGTATTTTCTCAAATCTATTTCTCAGCAAAGAAGCTGTTATTGCGGTTACTTTGAGCTCTTGGAAAAATGCTCTGTCGGACTCTTGGAGGGATTACATGTTGGTCTGCTCCACAATCAGTTTGATTAACGCATCATCAAAAAACGTGTTGAAATATTGAATTGGCTTATTTACTATGTTAATGTCTTTTCGGACTCTTTCCAACTAAATTCTTGAATGGCGATTGGTCTTTTTCTCCAATTTAATTGGGACACGCAATTTTTCAATAATTGAGTGCTACATATTTTCTGGTTCTTTAGAAATATCTTGGAATCAGCATCTAACAGTACAACATATACGTTGCTTCACGATAAAGTCCATCAAACATCGTAAGTGTTGTTTGAAAAGATTGACCGCGATCGTAACAAATTTCAATCCGTAATTGATCACTTTGTGTGAAACACACATAAAGTTTTCACTGAGTAATTTTCAATAAACATTTTTTTTAATAGCCGGAATAAAGCAAGTAAACGACAAATTTGAACGATTCAAACAATTAAAAACCAAAATAAAAAAATTGAAAAAATATTTTGTATGAAAAAAGTTAATTTTTGGACTTGTCAATTTTTCCGACTTTTCTTTACGAAAAGCATATGGTATCTTTTATTTCTGATCCTTCCACGATCCACAGCGAACACTCTCGGAAAATGTCATCAAGATTGGTTC
Source organism: Bactrocera correcta (assembly GCA_027475135.1). Taxonomy (NCBI): domain Eukaryota; kingdom Metazoa; phylum Arthropoda; class Insecta; order Diptera; family Tephritidae; genus Bactrocera; species Bactrocera correcta. The sequence goes on along the minus strand of JAPZAG010000995.1, from coordinate 31,622 downwards.
AGCCGTTCTCGAGCCGTTATTAACAGCAAACATTAATTTGTTTGTATGGGAAAAAGGTAAGAGCTGTTTTTATGGGTTTTCCGGCAATTATTCTTTTTTCTCGTCGTAAAAACCATCTTTGAGCCTCAACGAACATTTAGAAAAAAGAATTAGCCAAATTGGTCCAGGCGTTGTTGAGTTATGCGCTTAGCAACACATTTTGGGATTCATTTTTGTATACATAATCGTATAAGAAGATATAAATGATTAGGATGAAAAGTTGAAATTCGTATGGCAGTCACTACTTGCCGTAAAAATTGAGATATTCTAAGGAAACTTAGTACAAGTGTTTGTTGGCGAAAGGAACGTTTTATGAAACAATTGACTTGTTTTTATCGATCAAAAATTATCGATCGAAAAAGTTCGAACTGAGATAATTAGAAAAAACTGATTTACTCTCAACGTATAGATCATACCCAAGATATCTTAAAATGAAATGTAGTAAACATTGTTGCCGATAATATGCTGTGAAAAAAAAGTATTTTATGTAAAGAAAAACAAAAGTTAGGGTAGTTTAAAATTCTTGGAATTATTCCCTTTTTCCAATTTATGAAAATAAAGACAGAAATATTAAAAAATATTAGCATTTATTATATTAATAACATAGAAAAGATATTATATTAATCCTCATATATATCAGCACCATCCAATGTGGTTGTGGACCAAGTCGAAATCAAATCATAAATCGTCTTATACTCTTCAGGAATATATGGTATGATTTTTCGCACATCATTCGTCTTTTTTTCATTTATGGGTAGTTTTAACCGGTATACTTTTTTGTCAAGCATTTTAGGAGTAGTTCTTGTTTTTCGGAGCAAAAAAGATGTATTTACAAATCCATCAATGAATTTGGAACAGGTTAAGGAACCTTTATTACCACTATTGTACTCAAAATGTTCATATTTTGTATGTACTATGTCTATTGACTTGCAGGTTTTCTTGTGGAACGGCTGCCAAGTTGTTTTAAAATTCAATATGTTCTCTTTATTAATGGCTTCAACTAAAAATCCCTTACTTTTAGTTTCTGAAATCAAGTTTTTGTACTGAGCTGGGACGGATAATCTATATTTTCTTTTAATAAGTCTCTTGGGTGTTCCAAAATTACGATCACGTTGCAAAAAGGAATGTCCTCGCACCGGAAAGTATTGATATATTTTATCAAAACGATTGATTGATACGAGGGTCAAAACAAACCTTAGGAGTGTGTTGTTCCTATTTTGCCCTCCGCAAGCATCGCTAAAAACGTGTAGTTCTTTGATTTTAGGATCCACTTTCTGTATCATCATCCATAATAGACTACAAACTTCATCCGGACCTCGTTTAGCTTCTCCCTCATGATAAGTATAGAAATGTGCCTCGTTTGTTTTTAAAGCGTGAACGCAAAACACGTACAGCCATAGTTTTCTTAAGTAAAACATTTCTTGAACAGGAATCTTTGGCAAAGGTAGGTTCTGCATATAATCAAAAACTATAGCGCCTACATCGTCTCTCGCATTGCATAAAGTCAATATTTCTTTTTGTTTATTATAAAACTTTTTCGCTCGTTTCATATATACCATTTTCTCAGCCACAGCTACTCTCTTTGCATTAATTAAGTGAAGTACTTTTTATTTTGGATTCTAGCTCTTCACAGACAAAGCAAATATCGACTTGTGGCCGCCCGAATCTATAACACAATCACAACATCTTTATATTGGGGGTAGTCCTTGGAAAAAAGTTTAAACATTATTTTGACATTAAGGCTAGCCTCTAAATAATAAAGCTCTCTGTTGCTGTAATGCGACACTTTTAGGGGAAATGATCGTATGTGTTGATCGATCGCAACATTCGCTTCATTTGGTAAGCTATTTCCTCGATTACGATGTTTACCACGCTGATCTTCTGAGGGTTTACCCTCGGTGATAAGACGAGTCAATCGGAATATATGTTTATTTTTCACAGCGTACGAGATATATATGTATATGGAGAAAGCTTCACGACATACTTCTATATTTTTAGTATTTTTCATGGGAAAGTAATGAAAGCTATTCTCACGATTTTTTTTTTATTCTCATTGTTCGATTGGCGGCGGCGGGCTATATTTGAGCGTTTAATTAGGCTTATAAGATACGTGTCTTGCTCATTTTTGGGTCATCCATTATAAACTGTATCCATTATTGCTTGTCTATCTATATTACTGAACTGATAAGTGCACTTTTTATTGCATTTACAATCACGTTCTTTATTGCTTTTTGCCTCTACTAACCTCCCTGTGCTTGTACTTGTGTACGATTTGTATTTTCTTTTTATAAAAGTGAAAATTACGTACCTCTTTTTCTTCTTTTTTGGAATGTTACTCTCATCATCAGATGATTGGTTCTCAGTTGACATTGTTCCTTCTTCTTTTAAATAATCACAACAACGCGCACCACAAACGTTCGTATTCAAGGTCAAGTGTCAACTAAATAACTGGTAAACAAAACAAAATCGCGATGATCTAAGCAGCCGGCTAACCAGCCAATCAAATTCAGTTATTACTAACGGCTTAAGTGAATAAAAATGTCAAATTTAAATGACCTTTAATTGTGTGACAAAAGGTTGTTAGTTGGAAGAAAGAAATAAATCCATGATTTATTCCCTTCTTCCAACTTACATTTTTTTTGGCCGCTAGTATTATAATGGCGGTTGACCTTTTTATTTCTTTTTTCAACCTGACGTGTAGATTTACGATTGAAAAGAGCTAATATGAGTAAAAATCTATTTCGTCAAAAACGGTTTTTATTCCCTTCTTCCAATTGGTGGTTCAATTGTAATGCAAGTAAACGAGTGAATCGAGTTAATATATATTTTATCATCCATACACATAATTTATAAAATATTAAAAAATTTAAGCTTACAACTGACTTTATACTCCATATATGAATAATTTGGATGAAATCGGGTGAAAACTTGCCCTTGCCCCATAGGAAACATAAAAAATTTCAATCGTTCGGTTCACTCTAGTCCTAATATAATAGATTATTAATGGTATGAGAGGCACCTTAATGAAACTCAGAGAATATCAGTTTCTGTAAATCACTTGTAGTAATGCCAAAAATAGATAAAATATTGTCAATATCACAACCATTGCTACTACAGCCAAATTAAATTAAATATAAAATAAAAAACGATGCATTTAATTTATATCTATACGAAATTAACCATTGGGTATTGTAATAGTATAAAAACTTATTATATTAGAATATAGGTCTAACATAAAAAGAGTTATTTTTTTCAAGTTCTAAAATAATATTAGCGTTAAAATAATATTAACGTTGTCTTAAAGCTTACTAACATTTGAAAAAATGTTTCACATCTCATTTTATATAATTTTCTTTATTAATATAGTATAGATATATTTAATATCATAGAATTAAAAATAACATAAGTTGCAATGTTGTTTCTGTGAAACTTCTTCTGATCTTGAATATCGCACAGATAATGACATAACCTTGCGACTATCAATAATAAATTTTGAACATAATTGATATCGAGTCCAGTAGAATTCCTGAAATAGCCAATAATGTACTTTATATGCTAGACACTTTGTTATTTCAATGATACTATAACAAATTTAAGCTAACTAAGAGAAATCGTTAAATTAATATTTCTCTCTCTAACAATAAGAAATTCATAACTTTACATTCATAAAAACCTTTTCACGAGTACAAGGGATAGTTTTCGCAGTCATGGGATAAGAATTGCTAGCATTAAAGAAATTGAAATGCATCCTCTTCACACAGGTGCTTTGAATCTCTGTACCAAACTTATTTTAAAATCTGATATATTATATTTTGGGAACATTATCTTATTTAATTTCTCATTTGTGGAACAAGATTGTATCACATGAAAATCACACTTGTGGATTACTAGGGATTTCAGCGATTAAGCTTTGTCTGTATTTTGATTGGGTGCTGCTGCCGATTGGTACGTTTTGAACAAAAGTTAAAAAGTTACATACAGGGGATAAAAAGGTTGAAAGGTTTTATGAATTAATGCGAAAAAGTTTAATTTTAGCCACTTTTGTGATCACTACAATGATTTTGCTACTTTATTCAGTTTACATAAATATTTATTTCCAAGTGCCAACTAGTTTTGGTTACAATTCTTTAGTAGAAAATGGGAGGTTGATTTTGTGTTCCCGATGCAACCAAATAAAAAATTAATAAAGGGAGAGCAACCATACACAACGGTTCATAAAGCAGCTGAGAACGGTTCACGATTTTTAACCAGCTAAATATTGTTGTAAGAACTTTTGAAATTTGACAATGGCGAATATCGCAATCGATAGACCGACGAGCTATATGAGATATATGGCAATATTGACATAGTTCACCGAATCAAGAGACAGCGGCTACGCTGGTTATGTGAACACAGTTTCTGCCAATATTCCCCTAAAGTTTATTATTCATTTACTTACCATAAAGTGAAGCTACGTGACGGTTTTTTGGCGAGCCTGGAAAAGTGTACAAAAAAGAGCGCTGCGCATCTGCAAGAGACACACAAAATGATAATGAATTGACTGGGAAATGTTCAACTGAGAGGTGAGTTAAGATGAAGTCACATGATGGACAAACGGAAGAACATTAGACATTCTATTCTATTCTATTCTATTCTATTCTATTCTATTCTATTCTATTCTATTCTATTCTATTCTATTCTATTCTATTCTATTCTATTCTATTCTATTCTATTCTATTCTATTCTATTCTATTCTATTCTATTCTATTCTATTCTATTCTATTCTATTCTATTCTATTCTATTCTATTCTATTCTACTCTATTCTATTCCATTCCATTTTATTATATTCTGAACCTTTAACGTGTCATAACTAAGCGTTAGACCAAGATATAAAACTGTAATTTGGACAAGGAAATTGAACTAGCAGGAGGCACTAGTGGAAAAATTTTTTTGAAAAAGTGGGACCAATGAGTTTAATGTTCGGTACTTCTAAGCTGCTAAAGTTATAACAACCACATTCCTCAGCGCATATATTATAAGAGCTCCTGGCGATAGTGTGAAAATTAATAGGGATATTCAGACCGAAGCCTGTTAAATTGGTAATTCGTTAGTTGATACTTCGTTAAAAGGCTTAACTGTAAACATACTTTTTGCTCTACCTTGGTAGTATGGTAAATTTTATTCCGAAACAGCTGATCAATTTTATTAAAGAGTAAAAATGCCCCAACAAAGTGCAAAATCAAAAATTGTCAGTCATTTAATTTAAAATTATGTGGAGCAGATCAAATTTATTACTGGTAAGTACTTTAAATTGATGTAGAGAAGAGCAGGAAAACAGCTGATGTGATATTACCGAGTAACGAAACAATTATCAAGCTTGCCAGATGGATAGTTCGTTACTCGGTAAAACGATAGTCTGTTAATTTTACAAAAACAAAATACATGTAAAAAACTATCAAATAACAACTAACGAATTACCCCTAATGAAATCGGAAGATAATCCCGGTAACTCCAAATATAACGGTGCTGTTCAAAACTACTAAAGCGCAATAAATAAAAGACACATTAAATTTTACTTTCGATAGGATAAAAGAGGGCTTTATGGGAGCCGGTGGGAAAATTAGAGGATGGGCATGGTTCCGACCAGTTTTTGGTGAAATCACTTATCTTGGGACCCGAAAAAGCGATTTCGACAAAATTTTGTATGAAGCATTTTTCTCGCGTTTCATTGCCAAAGTGTAAAAATGGGCGAAATAAGACTACAACTACGCCTACTTCCCATATAACACAATTTTAATTTATTTTTTTTTTTCCTCTTTCTGGTAAACAAATCAAGCAGCAATTAGTATAGTGAGGTAAAACTTCGCACGAATAGCGCATTTGAAGTATGCCACCTTATAAATTTTGTAGTTCTAAGCAAGGAGACGAAGAATTCGGAGAAACATACATACCTGTTTATCGACATTGGTATTTGGGATTAGCGATAAACTGAGTAATTTCCCATTTAACTCGAGTACCGCTCATTTCCATTGCAGCTTTGGCCAGTGAATAGTGTTGACGCTTTAGTAGCGTAGCTAGAACACGGCGTTTACATAATATCATATTCATTTTTGCGGAATAAGAAAGGCGAAACTAATTAATTTGCATTGATTGGTATGTTGAATGAATGAAGTTTTAGCATGTACGCTTCCATAGGAGGAATATTCGAATACAAGCGTGAATAAAGCAAAGTTGAATAATGTTTAGATTTTGCTCAGACTGTATTTATGCAATATCAATGGCATGAAACTAATTATCTACCAATTTATTACTAATTGCTTAGAAGAAAATTTTAAGCACTAGAGGACATAGCATATCATTAGTAGGTTATATAATCTATTATAAATATTAATCGTATATCTAAGCTAATAATATAATATATTATTTTTAGGAAAGTTTCTTATTATCGGATGCAAAAAATCCATCTTCTTAGAAAAGTCTGTGAAAAATTTTATTCTTCCGTTGCAAACATATACAGTTATATTTGACATGGCCTTATATAAATTTTTTCTCATTACCCCACAAAAAGAGTGCATTCAGCTTTTGCTTCGAATAAGAATGGTATTTACTTTATTTTTCTAATTTAATATACATTAAATTTTTCTTTATTTGTGAATTTCGACCTTGGCTCTTGAGTTTTTCTTACTTTTATAACCTTGCAACATTTTACTACAAAGTATACTAATTTTGTTTTCTGACGATTGCTTGTATCACCTAAAATTAATCGAGTAAGATAAAGGGGTACGTATACTATACAAAAGCTCAGGGTGAAAAGAAGATTTCAAACACGCAAGTATGTCTATTGAGTATCCGTTGGTCTGTACGTCCTTACGTATGAGCTGTAACTTCAGTAAAAATTAAGATATCGTGATGAAACTTGGTATTTCAAACCTTTTAAGCATTCTTACCGACACTGTGAAAACCCTGTACAACGGTACTGTTGAAAACTATTAAAACTGCGATTAATCAGAGACATACATTTTTTCACCCTTTATAGCGTGAGCAGGCTTAATAGGAGCCATGGTAAAAATTGGACGATGGGCGTGGCACCGCCCACTTTTAGTTGAAATCACATATTTCGGGACGACGCACCGATTTCAACCAAATTTGGTACGAGAAATTCTTACAATTCCATGTAACAGTATATAAACAATGCACCAATTAATGTAAGGGGATACAATTTTGCACGAATAAATTCTTAAAAGTATTCCATCAAAAAATTTTCAAGCCGATAGGTACCGAATACTTGGACTCCAGTAGCTATAGTTGACACTTTTCTAAAAATATCTGACAATATATAATTGAAAATATATAATTGAAAATCAGGTATAACCCTTGCCTGACGTCAAATATGCGTTGAATCGGTTTATCACTTCCCTTAGCTTCTTCTCCAGGTCACATTCAGGTGACTTTAGTACATCATATATCGGCCACAACGTGCATAATCTCAATTAATATGGAAGACAGTGGTTAACTCATACCAGTGTACCTTTGTACCTAAAATGAATAAGATTGGGCAAAAACTTGACCTCGCCCACAGATATTTAAGTAATAATCTTCTAACATCACAATAACTTTATTTTATATGATTGGTGATTGTATGTGAGGAAGTTGGATGAAACTCTGGGAGCATTTTATTAATCTGTGGCATTTTAGTTGCATGTAGTATGGGCGAAAATAGATAATATCGGGTAAATACTATACCAAATTCCTATTCAGTACATATGTAATGATTTTCGTTTTTTGAATTAAGTCCTTATGTCGAATATGTGCATTATATAGATTAGGTTGTCAAAAAAGTCTTGCGGTATTTTTATTGAATAATTTATTAAATTTATTGAAATGGTTTATAACGGTTTGATGACTCATGCCCAGCTCTCGACCGATGCTACGGCTGCTACTATGCCGGTCTCTTTCGACCAATTCAGCGATTTTATTGCAATTTTCGACGACAGGCCTTCCGGAGCGTGGCGCATCTTCGACCACCTCTACACTAGAACGAAAACGTTGAAACCATCGTTGTGCGGTGGAAATAGAAACTGTATCGGGGTGTCGAAGACGAAGAGCGTCCAGAGCGACCATCAACCTCAACCGACGAAGCTCATGTTCAACAAATCAAAGTTTTGGTGTTGAAAAACCGTCTCGACTGGTACCGAAAACATTGTTGAAGTCTTTGAAACGATGCTTTCCGACTACCAGGGTGTCATGAAATGCATTATAACTGGCGATGAGACTTGGATCTATGCTTACGACCCCCAAACAATCGATCGATCGAGCGAATATCGTGCCAAAAGAGAGCCGAGACCAAAAAAATCGCGCCAAAGTCGCTGAAAAATCAAGGTCATGTTGACTGTTTTCTTCGATTATCGTGGTGTTGTGCATTACGAATTCCTTCCAACCGGTCAAACAGTCAACAAAAAATATTATTTGAACGTTATGCGTCGTTTGCGTAACGCTATCCGCCTAAAAAGGCCGGAATTGTGGAAAGACAATTCTTGGTTTTTACACCACGATAATGCACCGTCTCATACTGTCCTCGTAATTCGTGATCATTTCGCCAAAAACTCAACTCTGGCGCCGTGCAACTTCTGGCTGTTCACCAAGCTCAAAAGACCGCTCCGGGGACACCGTTTTTATACGATAGAGGAGATTCAAGCCGCACCGAAGACGGAACTGAAGGCCATCCCGGAAAGTGACTACAACCAGTGTTTCGAAGATTGGAAAATCCGTTGGCATAAGTGCATTGCATCGGGAGGGGGTTACTTTGAAGGGGATGAAATTGATTTGGAAGAATAAATAAAGAATTTTCAAAATAAATACAATGTCACCCTATATTATTCTCTAATACAACAATGTAATCTCCGAAGAAATTGTTCAGACCGGTTAACTATAGCGTATACGAGAATGTAGCTGTCATACAAACTGAATACATAGTTACTGAAAGAACCAAAACTGTTGAAGACCCTAGGTACCGAACTTGACTTTTGATCAAATATCGGCCAATGTATGAGTTATTCAATTGAAGTTCAGAGCCTTTCCTGGCAATAGTAGATCTATGTATCAATAATGGGTTGCATCGGGTCAATACTACAATGATCCTCCATCTACTTAATATTTACTACAATATTATACTTCACGTGACTTTATGAACATTGAATTATCTCGTAAAAAAGGCGTGTTTAGTCATAACAGACTATCTTTATGCTTAAAATAAATTTAATTGGGCGAAAACTTGACCTACCACCCCTATATAACTACATAGAATTTTTGAACAACCGGCCAACTTTACTTTATAGCAAGAGTATCCAATTTTCGGAAGCAATTTCGGCAGCTCTTCCTTACTTATTTTTATTATTCTCATAATGTTATATATATTTGTATATGTTAACGATATTGTAAGTAATATTAATAAATCATATTAAAATATAAATAACTGAGATTAGAACTTAAAAAAATGGAAGAGAAGAAGAAGAATTGGTATAGATATGTCTGTGGGCCCTCTGCTTACTTTTATTATAATTTCAATCCTACTATATTCTAAACCCTCCTTTGATAACCCACGGCACATTGTTGCACCAGCCAATTAAATTTTAGGATTAAAATATTTAAACATCAAAGTTAGTGATCTCGGTCTTTCATAAACGATTAATTGAAAATCATCCGGTAGACATTTTTCTTACATATAAAAATTCTATGGCATCGGGAACATAAAGCAAAATGTAGCAAAGAAACTAAGTGAACTCATAAACTTGAGTATAAGTAAATAAGATATTAGGTATAATTAAAATCATTTTGCAATCTAGCTTTATGCATAGAAACCGAGGGAGATAAACTTAATAAACACATATTTCTTCCTTCTTTTCAATATTTGGTTTTCAAAATTTCGGTTTACAACATGTTTCCTCATAATCTACAAGGTGCGTTTCAAAGTAGGGAGGACGTTTGAATCTATCGCACCCTGGTGGCGCTATCCATATGTCGGCTGGTGCGTTACAATCTACTACATTTATCGATTGTCCAGTGAGAAGACGATATTTCATAGATTGGAAGTGAAATTATTGCGTTGTAAGTGTCAGTATGTTTGTGTTATCGGTGCGAAAATGAGCTTCGAATAATGAGTCAACATTAAAGTTTATTTTAAAATTGCTAAAACTTTTACCGAAACGTTTCAATTGATGAAACAAGTTTATGGCGATGATTGCCTATCCCGTATCAGAGTGCACGAGTGGTTTCAACGTTTTCAAAGTGGTCGTAAGGACATAAATGACGATCAACATGTGGGCCTATCAAAATCCGTAAATACCGGAAATTCCATCGAAGCTGTGTGTGAATTCATCAAAAATCAGCCGAAATCATCATTGATATAATTATTAAAATTTATGGAAATGGAATTGAACATCTCCAAAACATCGATTTATCGCATTTTGACCGAACATTTGTGCTTACGAAAGGTGTGTGCACGGTTTGTTTTGCACAAATTGACTGACGACCAAAAATTGCTCAGAATCCAACATTCGAATCGACGCTTCTGCAAATGCAAATTCCATCAATAAGAAAAGCGAGAGAATAAATCAAATTCACTGGAAACAATCTGCTCTGGCTTTAAAAATTGTTGCTAACAAATTTGTACATTGCTGAATGTTGTTGTGCAGACAATGTTGAGCGCATAAAAAATGTAAGCATAAACTCGAAGAAGAAGAAGAAGAGCTCAATGCTTTATGCTTTGACGCATTCGAAATATACGTACAAGAATTGGATTGATTGGTTGTTTGTGAATGAAAATAAAAAGAACAAGGCATTGGCAAGAAAAATTAAATATTTAAAGAAGTTGTAAAATATTTTTATTTGCCAGAGATGGCAGAAACGTTGCATTACTAAAGTGAGAATTAAGGAAGAGAGAAAAGTTAGTACATAAAAAATACGAGATAAATGAAAAACAAAACAAAAAAGTAAGGGAGGGCTAAGGCGTGGATTTATGCGTAAAAGTTCACGCAAGTGAGGGAAGTTCTCTGGGAACGGCCAGAAAAGATTCTTTTATATACGGTTTAAGAAGCGACTTCCTGTCTTCGACCAAATATCTTCTGAGTAGCCAAAAACATCCATTTGAAAGCGAAACATTACTACCCTGGTTTGGCCACTGCGTGTGGGACCCGCCTGGTAAAAAATACTCCCAATGAAAAGTAGAAAACAGCCTCGGATGAAACTCCTCCTTTTGATGACGACCACAGCAAAGGTATTAAGGATTATGATTTAAGGGAAGACACCTGGAATGTCCGGCCCCTTAATTGGGAAGGCGCGGCTGCCCAGCTTGTAGAAGTCCTCGTAAGTGTAAAGGCTGACAGCACCGCCGTCCAAGAAGTGCCGTGGACGGGACAAGGGCTGAGACTTGTATGTTTTTGTGGTTGTGGGATTCGTGGTGAAAAAGAGACTCCGTCGCCGGGTTCTGGCATTCACCTCTTTGAATAAATGTCCAGCCACAATCCGCATCAAAGCGAAGTTCTTCAACATATCTGTGAGATTATGAGATTAATGTATTAATGTCCCATTTACCGCTAAAATATTGATCTACCTTTATAACATCTTTAACATAATTTTTCGATTTCTACCTTTTCAACTCTAAATTAAATGAACATGTTCAATTGCACTTACAGTTCCACTATTCTCGTATGATACGTGTAGCATTACAGCACGTAGACAAGTTTAAATTGAATGCTATAAAATATTCATTTTATTAAGTTGTCAAAACATGGTCGATTCTGTCAGCACCATATTTTACACTCTCTACGAGTGAAAGGAAATGAATTTTGTGCCAAGCAGCAAGCGTCTGGTATTTTAGTATTATTAATGAGAGTGGGGTAATATACTACACATGCATACATATGTATATGCGGCTTGCTTTCACATCGAAGGAGGTATTCATTTGTACAAATTTACGTTTCCGGTAAAACTTAATATGGTGTCATATGGTGACGAAAAAGCATTTTCAGAAAGTTGAATATTAATGTTGTTGTTGGATTTAACGCCATTTTACTTTTATTGGACTTGGATCTCTGGAACTTCTGGAATGAAACATCATTCGCCACCGTCGTTTTGAATTCATTTCGTATGCCTGAAACAGGTGCTTTTTGTAAAGAATTTATTTTAACCAAATGTAACAATAAAATAATAAATATTCAATTTACAATTTTCACTTGATAGAAATATGTCCTGAAGCTTCTTCTTCTTCTTTATTGGCGTAGACACCACTTACGCGATTATAGCCGAATTAACAACAACGCGCCAGTCATTTCTTTTTTTCGCTTCGTGGCGCCAATTGGAGGAGAGGTTTTCCTTTTTCTCTGATATCAATATCATCGGCATACGCCAGCAACTGTACACTCTTATAAAAGATTGTAAATACCTGCATGATTAAGTTCTGTAGGTGGAATTATTTTCTCCAGCAGCAGGTTGAAGAAGTCGCACGATAGGCAGTTGCCTTGTCTGAAACCTGTTTCGGTGTCGAACGGCTCGGAGAGGTCCTTCACGGTCCTGACGGAGCTTTTGGTGTTGCTCAACGTCAGTTTACATAGCCATATTAGTTATGCGAGGATTCCAAATTCAGACATCGCGGCATAAAAGTAGCTCCTTTTCGTGCTCTCGAAAGCAGCTTTGAAATCGACGAAAAGGTGGTGTGTGTCGTTTCTCTTTCACGGATCTTTTTCAAGATTTGGCGTTTGGTGAATATCTGGTCGGTTGTTGATTTTCTAGGTCTAAAGCCTAACTAATAAGGTCCAATCAGTTTGTTGACGGTGTGCTTTAATCTTTCACACAATACGCTCGATAGAACCTCATACGCGATGTTGAAGAGGCTTATCCCACGGTAGTTGGCGCAGATTGTGGGGTCTCCTTTTTTATGGATTGGGCATAGCACACTTAAATTCCAATCGTTGGGCAAGCTTTCGTCCGACCATATTTTGCAAAGAAGCTGACGCATGCTCCTTATCAGTTCTTCGCCGCCGTGTTTGAATAGCTCGGCCGGCAATCCATCGGCCCTCGCTGCTTTGTTGTTCTTCAGGCGGGTAATTGCTATTCGAACCTAAATGGTGACAAACCTCTTTACTACAAGGCAAATTTCAATCTGACAATTTACACAACCATCTTAAATAAGCAATAATTTTCATTAATTTAGCATGATGTGAATTTGATCCACGCTATTTTAAATCCATGAGGGTGATCAATGGCGATTTCGTTGTGCTTGTATTAGCAAGGTTTTAAGCTTTAATTGTACATAGTTCTAACAAATTATTGACGTCCCCATTCATGTCAAACGTGTCAAGGATGCTGATTCAAAAATTTTCAGCTCGCGTATGCTTCTTTCTTCAACGATACCTTTTTCTAAATAACTGTTTTGTTTCTTTATTTCGAATTTAGTTATTACTCTTTATATGTTTAAACTTAACGGCACTTTGTGGGCATGACAATAAGCAATAACCGTTAGGAACAAAACTATAATACTCTCTAGCAGTATGTTGCGAGTATATAAAAAAATATTCTTTGATGCAGGCGGATATTAAGTTAATATTATATCAGCAATTTATTGGATGATCTTAGAGTGCACTAAATATCTGTATGTTGTTTTTTCATCTTTCCAATTTAGCGTTGATGAATCCCTTAATAAAGCCAGAAGCGAAGCAGACGAGACTTTAATGCCGAATATAAAATTCCACAATTTTATGTGCGTTGACGCATATTTAAAAGTTTATATGGACAATTTTCAATGGCTTTGTGTTGGTCCACATAACGAGTCAACATGTGTTACCAACAATTACACTGCCTCTATCGTTAGTGAGAGAAATAGGATAAGCCAAGAAATAACAAGTGCTGCAAATTTTTTGAAATAAATTATAACAAAAGTATTTGTTGCATTCTGTTTGGACTAAGCCAAAAATCTTTTCTGCTGATAGTAATTGCTATCAGGTCAATGCTTCTCTGAGCCCCATAAACCTAATACATATAGGGATTTTCGAACTTCCTATATGCTGCATATATCGGTCAATATAATAGTTATCTCAATATAAATTATTGAACGAGTTTTACTTATAGCAGTATCTTTTGTGTCTAATATAGTTTAAATTGGGCCAAAACTTGAAAAACCTATTATCAAGATTTTCTTCATATGATTGGTGAATGCATGTGATGTACCCTAATGAAACCCAAGGAATATTTTTTCTCATATAATACATATAGAGATATTCGTTTTTCTCACAAACGTTATTGCGAATATGTCGGTCAAGGTATGAGTTATATAGAGTATATATAATATTTGTATAAAATTCCTTAGATTCGTATCCTCTCTTTGACTTTTTACATCTTAAGGCATTTCCTTGGATTTGATACCTGCAAGTTGCAAGAGTATAAAATGTTCGGTTGCATCTGTCTTTTTTTTTACTGTTTCAATTTAATTTTAGAATACAAACTAATTTCTTATTGCTCATATTACACAGGTTGCCTTTGATATTTCGAGGTTTGGCAACCCCGGTGATACAATGTGAAACTCAAAACTTTGTCGTAATGTTTGAAGTTTTTAATGTTACACTTACTCAGAGCATTTTGACATAAAAGCGCTTTTTTTGTTGCTTAGAGTAACTTAAAATATTCATCTCAGCCAAAAATCAGTCGTTGTTACGGAAACTATTGATCTGGCTTATTGCCAGATCGTCATAGTACCTTTCGTGAAATAGAAACATGTAGGAAATAGTGGAATCAACGTGAGTAAATTTTTTTTATATTCAACTGTCCTTGCAATGTTGACTGTAAAAAAGTTTGCTCACGTTGGATATCACATAATTTGCCAATCGTTCAAAAAAATTTTCGCTTCGATTGCTCGACTGAAATGTCAAAAAAATACAGTGGTGCTTCAAAACTCATTGCAACGCGACAGGTAAACGCATTATTTTTGTTTACGCTCAAGAATCCAAGTCCAACAAAAGCTGTTCACGCACGAATCTAAGTAAATGGTTGCCTGTTTTATGGAAAACTGGAAGATCATGAGAACAGGAGCTGAGATAAGCGAAAATTTTAAACTCAAAGTTAGCTAGAAAAATTTGTATATGGTATTTAATTTATTAATCGAAATAACTTGTTCGGCTGACGTAAGTAATAGCAAACTGCACGCGACATAAGGAGTCAGTCAGTAAATTTCTTGCTTATTCACCATGTATTTTCTACATTTTTGGCATCTGCCAGATAATTAGTTTATGAGATATATCATTTTGAGCGAGTCAAGTGAAAAATTGTTAAAAAGTAACTTCACGTGTTGATAAAATATTTCTTTCAAAAAGGCAAAAATACCATTGGACAAAAAACTTGGCTTGATGATGAGTTGCCGGACACTGTCTCAGGAAAATAAACCATCAAGTTAAGACGTGAAGCATACGCCCAAAAAAGGTTGTTACCGACGAAAACATAACAAAGTCCAGAAAATAATTTTGGATGACCGTATTGTGAAGTTCGAGATAACAGACGCTCTAAAGCGATCAACTGAATGTATACATCATGTCATGTTCGTATATTTTGATTATGAGAGAGTTCTGTGAAAAAAGAGTACCGCTCAAGCTCACTTTTGAATAAAAACAACGACTAGTCCTCTCTCGACGAACAAAAACCAAACTCTATAAGTCGCTCATAATTCCCGTCCTGCTATACGGTGCAGAGGCCTGGACGATGACAACAACCGATGAGTCGAACTTAAGAGTTTTCGAGAGAAAGGTTCTGCGAAAGATTTATGGTCCTTTGCGCGTTGGCCACGGCGAATATCGCTTTCGATAGAACGATGAGCTGTACGAGATATACGACATTGACATAGTTCAGCGAATTAAAAGACAGCGGCTACGCTGGCTAGGTCATGTTGTCTGGATGGATGAAAACACTCCAACTCTGAAAGTATTCGACGCAGTACCCGCCGCAGGAAGCAGAGGAAGAGGAAGACCTCCACTCCGTTGGAAGGACCAAGTGGAGAAGGACCTGGCTTCGCTTGGAATATCCAATTGGCGCCACGTACCGAAGAGAAGAAACGAGTGGCGCGCTGTTATTGACTCGGCTATAATCGCGTAAGCGGTGCCTACGCCAGTAAAGAAGAAGAGAAGTCAAACTAGTGGTTACAAATGTTCAGGCAAAATAAATCCGAATTTTTGTCCATGATATGTAACAATGGACGAAACAAGTCTTAATCATTGTACTCCAAAATCCAATCGTCAGTCATTCGAGTGGGCTGCACACGACGAAACCAGGGTTCAGGGTTCAGGGTTTTAATGAAAAAACGAAAAAGTGGCATTTAAAAAAGCGCTGTTTCGCCAATACAATGCACCTTGTCACAAATTAGAGAAAACAATGGCCAAAATCCATGAATGGGCTCGAATTGCTTCCGCATTCACCATATTCTCTAGATCTGACCTCTCTTCTCAAAAGAATGCTCACAGTGAAGAAATTTTCGCCCTGTCCCCGCTCCACAGTTCATTTAAAAATCGTTGGTATATATTGCGGTAGTATTATCGTACCTTATTAAAATTATTCTACACTCACTTCTAGAGGATATTCTCACCTGGAAGTCACTATTGAAATCCAACCTTGTGGGGGTTTAATCTGATCTTTTCGAATTTATTTTGAGCTATTCTCTTCCTTACTTCTTTAATATAAAGTTTTCCCAAAAAATAAAGGTATTTAGTATTCACTTTGAGTTTTTTACTCTGAAAAATGTGTTTGGTCTTTGGTTACACCCTTGATTTTATATTAGTTAGTGCCGACAACATTAACTTAAGGCACATTTTTTACTCTATAATTCTACGGCACATTAGACTGTAAAATGAGCAAGATTATCATGTCCTTTCCTTATCTATTCATTTTCATCTTCAAACCGTACTTCTGCTGAAGGTCAACTTGCAACTTTGGCTAAGCTTTGCAATTAACTGTCGACGAGTACCCGAGAACTGGTTAGTTGACATAGCTTGGATAAATACATTGTCTTGCACAAATTGCGCAAACACCATACCACTTTTAGCTGGAGCATGTCAAAGACTCTTGCATTGCTCATTATTGCAAATAAGATGCGCATAAATATTTAAGCTGAGTGAACATTAATGGTTTCGTTGCATTACATTTCGTTATATTTTTGCACTTTCGCTGCGCAGGATACCAGAGTGTAATGAAAAGTCATGCAAATACAGTAGAATGAGAAAAAGAAAGTGTAACAGTTAGCCAAATGAGTGATTAAAATAACTTATTAGGAATCTTATTGAAACGAGAATGAATTTGAATGATTTGATTTTTATACACTAATTAATATCAGTAAGAAATCATACAGCTATCTGAAAATGAGTCTCTAATATAATATTACGTTTTTTTTCATCTCGCAATATGTTTCGACAGAGTATAATAGCCTTGTTCATCTATCTGTCGTTTGTAATGCCTAAAACTAATCGCGATAGATATGTATGTAGAATCCCAATGCCGAGATAATTTGAAGTTTGAATATCCTTTTGTTTATCCTTCCATCTGCTAATCCGTCCGTATATTCCTGCAAGGATTTGTGATATTTTGATGAAACCATAAACCATTTTGAGTAGAATAAAAAGACAAAATGGAATTAACCACTATATGAATATTTCAGAAGGTTTAAGTTTCACAATCAAGATAATTGGAAGGGTTTTCAGGAGTTCGTGAAAAAATTGAACGGTAATAATTTCATTAAATCACATTTTCCATTAACGAATACATAAATAAATGCAGGATTGACACATATCAACTTAAGGAAATCAATCAATCAAAATTCAAATATCTACGAGGTGTATTTAAAAAATATCGCGAATTTTGTGTTTTTTCAAAAGCTATTTATTTATTTATGAATATCTATTTTGTCCCCTTCAAAGTAATCCCCATGAGATATTATACACTTGTGCCAACGGTTTTTCCAAACTTCGAAGCACTTCAAAAAATCTTTTTTTTTTATCTTTTTCAGCTTCTCCTTCGATGCCGTCTTTATCTCGTCGTCCTTTCATGGGCCTCTTCAGCTTAGGGAACAAGAAAAAGTCACAGGGGCCAGATCTTGGGAATACGGTGGCTGCGGCATCATTAGTGTGTTGTTTTTGGCTAAAAAGTCGCGCACAAGCAACGATGTGTGTGAGCAGGGGCGTTATCGTAGTGCAAAAGCCAACTTTTGTTCTTCCACAAATCCGGGCGTTTCTGGCGGATTGCTTCGCGCAAATTGCGCATAACTTGCAGGTAATATTCCTTATTGACCGTTCTTCCCTGTGGCAAGAACTCATGATGCACCACGCCCCTGCAATCGAAGAAAACTGTCAGTTACGATTCGCGATACTTTTTGAACACACCTCGTACTCATATTACAACTATTTTGAGGTCGATAGTTTAAGTTTTCGCTCACTGATCCGATTGAACGGAATAAAGAAATACTTGTAATTGAAACGTTGAATCGAACTCACGTTATTTTTATTGATCGGAATATTCAAACAGGCAATTAGGCTTTTAAATTTTAATTGCGCACTTCCAAGTTATTGTATTTTCGCATCTCAAAAACACTTGAGATTTTAATAAAAAATAAGCTGAATAACTTTATACGTGCAATCAAAATTATTTCGAAAGAATTCGACGAAGCATATACTATATACAATATGTATATTATAGGACATAAATTCACTCAACATCAATTGAGGTATACTACTGTGTAAGGTGACATTTGAATTTAAACTGCACGCGTCGAAGGATCTGGAGAATTATTTTTTTTTTAGGTTGGTAGTACTGTCAGTCACATTTATGTCAAATTTCATGTCAAAATATTCATTAGTTCGTTTCGTTTTGTGAGCTGCTAAAAGTGAGGTTTTCGTTTTTTGCGATGTCGAAATTTGTTGAGCAAAGAATTTGCATTAAATTTTGTTTACGGAATCAATTTTCTGCTGCGGATACGTTGAGGATGATGCAGAAAGCCTCTGGTGATGAGGCTATGTCTAAAAAAATGTTTACAAGTGGTATAGTGAGTTCCTAGCCGGCCGTGAACGTGTCGAAGACGAAGACGAAGAGCGTCCAGGGCGACCATCAACCTCAACCGACGAAGCTCACGTTCAACAAATCAAAGATTTGGTGTTGAAAACCCGTCGATTAACAATTAGAGACTCTGCTGATGAAGTTGGCATATCAAAAGGCTCAGCCAATACCATTTTGAATGATGTTTTGGGCCTCAAGCGCGTCAAATCTCGACTGGTACCGAAAACATTGAATTTTTTGGAAAAAAGGCGCCGCGTTGAAGTGTGTGAAATGATGCTTTCCGACTACCAGGATGTCATGAAATGCATTATAACTGGGGATGAGACTTGGATCTATGCTTACGACCCCGAAACAACCGATCAATCGAGCGATTATCATTCCAAAAGAGAGCCGAGACCAGAAAAATCGCGCCAAAGTCGCTCAAAAATCAAGGTCATGTTGACTGTTTTCTTCGATTATCGTGGTGTTGTGCATTATGAATTCCTTCCAACCGGTCAAACAGTCAACAAGCAATATTATTTCAACGTTATACGTCGTTTACGTAACGCTATCCGCCTAAAAAGGCCAGCATTGGGGAAAGACAATTCTTGGTTTTTACACCAAGATAATGTACCATCCCATATTGCTCTGGTAATTCGTGATCAAAACTCAACCCATATCGCCAAAAACTCAACCCATATCGTTCCGCAACCACCGTATTCACCTGATTTGGCGCCGTGCGACTTCTGGCTGTTCACCAAACTCAAAAGACCGCTCCGGGGACACCGTTTTTATACGATAGAGGAGATTCAAACCGTAGCGAAGACGGAACTGAAGACCATCACGGAAAGTGTCTACAACCAGTTTTTCGAAGATTGGAAAATCCGTTGGCATAAGTGCATTGCATCGGGAGGGTATTACTTTGAAGGGGATGAAAATGATTTGAAAGAATAAATAAAGAATTTTCAAAATAAATACAATGTCACCTTATTTGGGCACAGTAGTATGTGATGTAAACTGAGCGAAAGAGGCTTAGTTGAATATGTTGTGAAAGAAAAACATCCATTAGAGGGTCGGAAGTTTGGAATTTTTATTTAAGTTATATAGCCGTACAATGTGATCATCTGAAAAAATGCTCTTAGTTTCAATAAACTAATTTGCATATCTTAAGATGTATTTGTTAAAAAGTCAACCGTTTTGAACACTTTTATGTTAGATGTTTAGAGCTAGTGATTTAATCCATTTTTGATATTGGGCGTACTCTAACCTCAAAAAAGTTCTCTCTGAACTCCCGTAATAATTCTCACAAATTTCCTGATACTTGCAGTAAAAAGACGCACAAAAGCCTTTTTAATCAAGTTTTGGACATTTTCACCAAATTTAGATTCTTGTAAAATTGTGTAACCTTACATTTTTTATTTTGACCATTTTAAAAAACATTTTGTTCATTAAATCTTTCTTGTACGTCAGACCTTCTCATAGAAAAACTGGATATACTCTATGCGGCCGCAATATCTATTAACAGAATTACCGATTTTTGTGTAAGCAACAATTATTGAACTTTTTATTATGTGTTTCACTTAATAAATTAAAAAGCTAATTTTTGCTAATATTTGTAGTTATTAGCCAATGCAAATAATTGTTGGCTTAAATATATTCGTTCCTGTTTTAGCAATTATGCAAATGAATTTAATTAAATTTCAGAGAATTCCATTTTCCATCTGCACAAATACCATTTCATCGTACTAAACCAAGCGAGTAAGTTTGGAATTTCATAGCCGAATTGCATCCTGTCGTTTTTTCTTTCCGCTGCTTGTCGCCAAGTTTAGGTCCCAAAGGAAGTCAGGTTCTTCTCCACCTGGTCGAAGTGGAGGCATTACTCTTCCTCTTCTTCCTTGGCCAGGTACTGCATCCAATACTCTCGGAGTTGGAGTGTTTGGATCCATTCGGATGACATGACCTAGTCAGCGTAGCTGCTGTCTCTTCGTGTTGTCAAAAGCAGTTTTGAAATCAACGAAAAGGATGTGTGTGTCGATCATACTTTTACAGGTCTTTTCCACGTTTTGGTGAGTGGTGAACATCTGGTCAGTAGTTGATTTCAATAGAACCTTATATGCGATGTTGAGGAAGCTTACTCCACGGTAGTTGGCGCAGATTGTGGGATCTGCCTCTTTGATTGGGCAGAGCACACTTAAATTTCCACCGTTGGACATCCATCTTTTACAAAGAAGCTGATGCATGCTCCTTATCAGCTCTTCGCCGCCGAGTTTGAATAGCTCGGCCGGCAATTCATCGGCCCCCGCCGCTTTGCTATTCTTCAGACGGGTAATTGCTATTCGAACCTCTTAATGGTCGGGCAATGGAATGTCTGCTCCATCGTCATCAATTGCGGTTCACCATTTTCTGGTGTTATGCTTTCACTGCCAATCAGCAGGTTGGAGAAGTGTTCCCTCCATAATATCAGTATGCTCTGGGCATCAGTCATTAGATCACTTCTGGGAATTCCACAAGAGTATGCTCCCTACTTGAAGGTTTCTGTTAGTCACCGCATCTTTTCGTAGAGTTTTCAAGCATCATCCCAGTCAGCTGTCAAGTTCTTCCTGCGCACTCATTTCGTCCTCTCTTTTTTTGTTTAGTCTTACGATTGAAAGTTTTATATTAAATCATAAAGTACATACGCATACGTCTGATTATGGAATGATACCTCCACCACAGCCTTCCATACACCTACACTCATTTTTCGAAATTTGGTATGACTATTCTGCGTAAATATAGTTGAATTTCATTCATGCAACGTTTAATCTCATCCTTTAAAGCACGCGTGGTTCTGGGCTTGTTATAATAGACCGTTGATTTCAAATGACCCCATAAAAAGAAGTCTAATAGTGCTAAGTCACATGATATATGAGGCCAATTTTGAACACTCAGACCTGGAAATATCTCATGCACTGATTGAAGTGTTTCACCGGCTGTATGCCAAGTTGCACCATTTTGTTGCAACCATATATTGCCCACATTAATATCATCGAACACACCAAACAGTGGCATGTGTGGATGCAAGCGACAATCTTGCTATTAAAAATCCTAAAATTGTATAATAATGAACGATATTTACTACTGTAATCAAATTGAGGAGGATGGAGTCATGTGTAGAAGTTCACGCAAGTGAGGAAAGATCTCTGATCGCAATTCACTTGGAAGTGGCCAGAAACGATTCTTTTGCATTTGACTTAAGCAGCTCACGACCAAGTATCCTCTGGGTAGCCTTAAAACATCCGTTTGAAGTCGAGCTAAAGTGAGAAGGCGAAACATCCCCTGCGTAGGGTTGTGCGCTGGGTTTGGGATTCGCCACGTAAAAAAACACCCCCAATGAAAAATAAAAAACAGCGTCGGATGAGAGATTCCCCTTTTGATGGCGACCATGGCAAACGACTAGGACTACGAATTGAGGGCATGCACCTGGAATGTCCGGTCCCTTAATTGGGAAGGTGCCGTTGTCCAGCTGGTTGATGTCCTAGTGAAAATATAGGCTGACAAGAAATGCGATGGACGGGACGAGGAGGTTCTTCAACATATCGCTGATTTGCGCCCATGTCCCGACGGAAGAGAAAGACGATGTGACCAAAGATGCTTTCTATCGAAATTGTACTTGGCGACTTTAACGCCAGGGTGGGCAAAGAAGATATCTTTGGCACTACGGTCGGTAAATTCAGCCTCCACAAACATCCCCAAATAGGTTAGGGCTGATCGACTTCGCCGGAACCCGAAATATGTTTATCTGTGGTACTAAATTCCAGCATAAGAAGATTCATCAAGCTCCCTGGCTGTCTTCGGATCGAAAAGCTACCAACCAGATTGATCACGTTGTGATAGATGGAAGACACGTCTCCAGTGTTCTAGATGTGCGTACGCTCCGAGGTCCTAACATCGACTCGGACCACTACCTTGTTGCAGCCAAGGTTCGCACCCGCTTCTGTGCGCCATAAAACGCACGTCAACAAACAATAAGAAGGATCGACGTCGAGAAGCTGCAATCACAACAGACAGCCGAACGATTTTCTACTCATCAACAACTCGATATAAGGGAACTGTGAGACGGCATTTCACCAAACCATTGGTTACGGTTCCAACGTTACGATCGACCACAAAACGTGCGGGATGGGATATATACAGTGAGTTGAAGAAGGAAGCGAGACGCATTTGCAGAAAGAAAAAGAAAGAGACCGAAATGCGTGAGTATGAAGAGCTTGACAAGCTGGCCGACAGGGGTAATACTCGAAAATTCTACGAAAAGATGCGGCGGCTTATAGAAGGTTTCAAGGCCGGAGGATATTCTTGTAGAACCCCCAAAGGTGATCTAGTCACCGATGCCCAAAGCATACTTAAAT
Organism: Bactrocera correcta; assembly: GCA_027475135.1. NCBI lineage: Eukaryota > Metazoa > Arthropoda > Insecta > Diptera > Tephritidae > Bactrocera > Bactrocera correcta. The sequence continues at coordinate 8,162 of JAPZAG010000995.1, read as the reverse complement.
TATGTAGGGAACGCTTCTCCAGCCTGCTGAATGGCAGTGAACGTACAACGCCAGGAGAAGGCGATCGATGACGATGGAGCAGACGTTCCATTGCCCGACCATGAAGAGGTTCGAATAGCAATTGCCCGCCTGAAGAACAATAATGCATCAGCTTCTTTATAAAATATGATCAGAAGCATGTCCAACGATTGGAATTTAAGTGTGCTATGCCCAATCCATAAAAAGGAGACCCCACAATCTGCGCCAACTACCGTGGGATTAGCCTCCTCAACGTCTATCGAGCGTATTGTGTGAAAGATTAAAGTTCACCGTCAACAAACTGATTGGACCTTATCAGTGTGGCTTTAGATCTGGCAAATCAACAACCAGATATTCACCATGCGCCAAATCTTGGAAAATACCCGTGAAAAGAGAATCGATCGATTTCAAAGCTGCTTTCAAAGCACGAAAAGGCGCTGCCTCTATGCCGCGATGTCTGATTTTGGTATCCCCGCAAAACCATTACAACTGTGTAAACTGACGGTGAGCAACACCCAAATCTCCGTCAGGATCGGGAAGGACCTCTCCGAGCTGTTCGATACCAAACGAGGTTTCAGACAAGCGATTCCCTATCGTGCGACTTTTTCAACCTGCTTCTGGAGAAAATAGTTCGAGCTGCAGAACTAAATAGAAAAGGTACCATCCTTTATAAGAGTGTACACTTGCTGGTGTATGCCGATGATTTTGATATCACCGGCCTCAACAACCGCGCAGTTAGTTCTGCTTTCTCCAGACTGGATAAGGAAGCAAAACAAATGGGTCTGGCAGTGAACGAGGGCAAGACAAAATATCTCTTGTCATCAAACAAACAGTCGTCGCACTCGCGACTTGGCACTCACGTCACTGTTGACAGTCATAACTTTGCAGTTGTAGATAATTTCGTCTAACTTGGAACCGCCGTAAATACCAGCAACAATGTCAGCCTAGAAATCCAATGCAGGATAACTCTTGCCAACAGGTGCTACTACGGACTGAGTAGGCAATTGAGAAGCAAAGTCCTCTCAGAGGCTTGGACGATGTCAACAACGGATGACGTTGCGAGTTTTCGAGAGAAAAGTTCTGCGAAAGATTCATGGTCCTTTGCGCATTGACCACGGCGAATATCTCATTCGATGGAACGATGAGCTGTATGAGATATACGACCACATCGACATAGTTCAGCGGATTAAAAGACAGCGGCTACGTTGGCTTGGTCATGTTGTCCGGATGGACGAAAACACTCCAGCTCTGAAAGTATTTGACGCAGTATCCGCCGCGGGAAGCAGAGGAAGAGGAAGACCTCCACTCCGTTGGAAGGACCAAGTGGAGAAGGACCTGGCTTCGCTTGGAATATCCAATTGGCACCACGTAACGAAAAGAAGAAACGACTGGCGCGCCGTTGTTAACTCGGCTATAATCGCGTAAGCGGTGTCTACGCCAATTAAGAAGAAGAGAAGTATATTACTAATTAATTAAATATGAAAACCCTTTCCATTATTAGGAGCTTTATCTAAAAGTTATCAGATTAAACGGTGGACAGTACGAACGTATACCCAATTTTTAGCGGAAACAGTCAAAAACGCTACTCCCTTCCTTCCTTTTCCTTCCTTATCGGCAAAATGTGTGCACAGTGGAGAACGTAGGAAAAACGCAGAAATCAGCCATCTTTGTTTGTTTTCATTTGAACAATATTGCCATTGCTCAATAGGCATACATAGTTTTGTACACATCTATGTTTTCAATTAAAATTTTTTATAATATAAAATATCAAAACTAAAAACAAACTGTTAAAATAATTTATATTTTTATAAATAATAGCATTCGACCTGATTTTGAGTTATTTTAAGAAAATTTCAAACATATTGAACAGATTGAATTATAAAAGTTGATAATTACTACAGTATATCGATATTGGCAACCCTGCGTTGTGAGAGTGCTACGTTTCTACGGCAACAATCCAAATGCCGTGAATTCTCACGGCATCCACGTCAAAGAGAGAAGGAAGTGGCGTTTTTGACTGTTTCTGCTATTAGACTTTGCATCCTTTATTTTAACCCATCGCTGTTATAAAGAATTCATTGTATTATATTGAATTTATTTCGTAAGCATTAACAAATTTACCGGTGCGCGATTTTATTACCTTTCATGTTATGAATTATGTTTCTTTATTTTGCCATCCTATTTGCTCTGTCACAAATATACTAAAACATATTCTAAATTTTCACTTTGTTTGTAGGCATTAAATTTTACCACATAAAAAAATTAAAATTGCCACATGAAAGTAACCACATATTTACCAACTCTTTGCCACATTTTATTTTAACCACAAAGAGAAATTTTGTTGCTAATCTCTACTCTACAAGTATTTACGGATTGCAAACTTTTTGCGAAAAATCATTATAAATACTCATGTCATACAAGTTTTGTTCACATAACGGTTCTAGGTATCACCTGAAACTAATCGAGATAGATATAGAGTTATATATGTATAAATAAATAGTCAGGATGGGAATACCGAGGTTAATTTCGAGATATTGTTTGAGTAGAAATTGAAATGTTAATGAAACACACGGGCTCCTTGACAAACAAGAGAAGACGTATTCGCGTATGAGCGTAATCGAACTCCTGCCACTTAATCGAAAACGTATAATGTATTATAACTAAGCAGCAAACTACAATATAGGACTGTAATTGGCACAGTGGATCGCAGTAGCAAGGTGACCCTGTGGGCTAAAAATTAAAAAAAAAAGAATGCACCTGGCCACGCCCTCTAAGAGGATTAGTTTACACATATTCCAAACTATTCAATAATAAAATTCGGTTATTACGAACCCTTACCAATTTTGTAAAAAGAAATGAAATCAGATGATAACCCCGCCCACTCCCATATAACGGTACGATCAAAAACTACTAAAACTGTGATAAATCTATAAATACATGCGTCAGAAACATACAATTTTACACCTCTGATGGTTTAAAAGTATTAATAGGGCAAATTTGGACGTCGGGCGTGATACCATCTTAATTTAGGTGAAAACCCCTATCTCAGGTCCTACTTGACCGATTTCCACCAAATTCGGTAAGTATTATCCTAACATTTCTAGTTTACCGGGTGAAAACGGGGGAAATCGGACTTTAAATCCCATCTTCCACTTTCTGGTGAACAAATCAAGAAACATTCAGTGTATCGGGATAAAACTTGACACGAATACTGCCTTTGGCGTGAACTACCTTATGACTATAATTTGTCCAAGTCAGACCAGCACTATCCAAGCTCCCAGATACCGAATATGTAGATTCCAGTTCCTATTGCGAAGATTTTACCGAAAATATTGCCCAATCTGTCAGATATACTATTGCAATTCAAAATGAGTTTTACGTGGCTTTGATCCTTACAAGTTGTGAGAGTATTAAAAGTTTGGGTTACACCAGAACATACAGGTAGCCCTACCTTGTTAAAGTTCTCATTTACCCAACACTGTAATTTCTGCAATTAGTCCCATATACGCTTTTGATCGGTTTTAAAGAAAGCTTGGCCACTATTTAAGCATAACACTGCTCTGTTACATATACATATACTATCTGATAGCCAGCTTTTAGCAATAATGCGCCAACTAATCTCTTAAAAGGTGTCAATAAAACGTGCAAAAATTTGATATACAAAATAATCTGCTAATAGATTAACCTTTCATCGAAGCAATGGCAAATCACTTACCAATACAATAAATTTTACTTGGGAAGGTGAATTAATTAATAATTAATTAATTAATTAATTAATTTGCAATTGCAAATTCACTAATAATTAATTTTTATGCAAAAGTATACAAAAATTGATGTCAGATAGTTCTTGTAAAAGCAATATACAATGTATTATTAAATACAAGAAATAGTTCACTCTGAGATCGATGTCCATGACTATAAGGGACAGAGGAGGAGTAGTAGTAGGTTTATTGAAGACCATTTCGATGAATTTTCAAAGGAAGTTTCATAAGTTTCAAAAAAAAAAAATAAAAAAAACAATAAATTTGGTGTAAGGAGTATTCCTTCAACAGCTATAATAACATACATTAAATAGTGGATAAATATTAGTATTTGTGAGGTTTCTAATGTGATGTCATTAATAATTACACTTTTTTCGCTTACTTTGAAAACGCCTGTTGAACTCTACGATATTTATCAAAATAATGTACGAGTACATATTGTACACATTGAAAAGGTCTACAGAAAACTCCGAGTTGGTGTATATCTATCTATTATGGATATCGCGCAATAAAATTTTCTTGTCATTTACTTTTTACGACAAATAATGGCTAATTTTCGAAGCGATTTTAACCGGTACAGCATTAATCGTTCTGCAATTAAATACCTTAAATACATTGTTGTTTTAATATAGAAATATATGGCCTTTTACAGCATATGACTTAAATAAATATTTTGGAAGATATCATAGTAGATTTAAAAATTGCGGGACGTAGTGTTGCGGTGTACCCGGCGACGGGAACGCGCTTATAAATAGCGTGTCGGAGGCCGCGGTTCCCCCTATCACATTTAGCAGCGACTGGATGAGTCAAAATTCGCCACAACTACGTTACAAGGCTTTAGAACGATACGTGAAAGGCTGATTTGGGTCTGCCTCAATACACATGAAAATTTTATACTGTGCCTGTGGATTCAAATTTTTTCACTAGATTCTCAATTGTTGGTCTGACAGGACGATTATGACGGCCATAAATTAGACGTAGCGCGATTCTAGTTGAGGCCACTAACTCCGAATTTTGGTAGTAAATTTTTAATAATTTCGACTCGTTATTGGATCGTATATCTCTCCACAATGAAATGGCGAACTTTTCTAGTTAAAATATGATTGATACGAAATTGCTTCTTTAAATTGAAATTGCCATTAACCAATATCAGCGGCATTTTTAAATCGTTTGAATAGCTAAGATAAAGTGCAAATATTTGTGAATTTCACGAACTATGAGCTAAAGCAGGCAAATAAACAAAATTTTGCTAAGAAATTCGTATTTCACTATTAGAATTCAGAATGAAATAGCAATGAATTTATTGCTGTAAAATTGTTTCAATATTTTTAGTAAAACCAAGAATATGTTATTACATGTAATTATAAGAATGTGATAACTCATTTTTCAGCCTAACGTCTTTTGTTGAAGAACGTCTAGTCATTTGCCCAGAATTCTTAGATAAAGTACAATAGCCGCTATGACTAATTGTTGCTTTGACTAAGTAACGATTGTTATTACATTCGGGAGAGTTAAATAGTAAGTAGAATGTGACAAATTACAAGATAGTAAATATTTGCCAATTATTTCGGTACACCTCATTAATTTTAAAGATTCGGTTTCATTATTTCTTTTTGCCATTGGTGCAAACAATTTTCTTTTATATTTAACCTTTCTACTCTCGAAAATTCTTTTGAAGACTGAAGAGCAAATTAAACAATTTCGCCACGTTCTCTACTTATCTGTTCATAGTCATCTCTTAACCATCTTTCCGGGGCAGATCAACTTTTGGCAGCAATTGTAGTCAAGTGCTGCAATTTAGTTCCGCTTTCGTGAGCTGCTTTTTTGTTTACTTTGCTCAACTGGATAATCTCTTGGGAAGGGATTTACTTCGCAAATCGCAAGCCACTTGCAGTTGAAATGTGATTTTGTTACGTTTACTTCTAAGCAAGTAAGATGCTAAATAGACGATTGCTTCAATAATTTATTAGAGTGTTGTTAAATGAATAAAAAAAGTACGTTTTTGGGCATTTGAGTTAAGCAACTTTATTAAATAAAAAAATTTATATCAATTTGAAAATATTCAACATATTACCAGAGTAGATGCTAACTGTTTAACCTCTAGCCGGGAATAGAGAAAAGAGGTAGCGGAGGAATGTACTACTTTTATCTATACCGCCGAGTTCAAAATGGATGTGGGGTAGGGGCTGGAGTAAACTCTAATGATATTGACACATCTATTTCAATCAGTCTACTGAACTCAGCCAGCACCTTGCAAACTGAAGTATTAGGTATAGAGAAGGCCGGTAGAATTATAATGAATAACAACAGGAGGACATGGAAAGCAACCATATACTGATAGCCAAGGCAGTAATAAACAAATCGCCTTATGCATAATTTGGATTCCAGGTCATAACAACATTTTTGGCAACGAAAAAGCAGACGATATGGCAATCACAGGCATAATCATAGTTGGAGGTTATTCACGCCCGATGGGAACAATCAAAAATAAATATTATATGCAATTTGCACAAATAGTTCAGAGCAGATGGAAATCAAAAACATCTTACAAGATAATAAAACAGTTATGACCCAAGTATGACAAAAATAGATCCAATGATTTATTAAATAGGTCCAGAAATAGTATATACACACTTACAGCCACAGATGAGTACTGGAAACGTCAACTTCTAATCAAAAATTCAACTACTTTTCTTCATGCGTATGGCACAGGAAAAGAAGACTTAGCATGTCACGGGAGGACTTGAGAAATATTTCTAAAATTTGGATCAAACTTCGTTCTTCGTTTACTTCGTTATTGGAAGGCATGTAAATTCTCTTTAGAGGACAGTTCTCTCATACAAAACTACATTGTAATCCGTCCACATTTTTTTTTTCATATCCTGAGCAGGGTGTATTATATTTGCCAGAAAGAAACATCGGAGACTCTACAAAATATATATCTAAATGATCAACGTGACAAACTGAGTCAAATGATGTATTTGTGAAGGATACTACTGGTTTCATATTTCACCCATACCCATTTTACCCATAATTCGCCACAGTCCGTTCTATTTAAACAAACGTTTTTTATTCGTGCCGGCATTGTTTACTACAAATTCATTTCATGAAACCGCAACGCTAAATATTTTCACAGGTGCATGTATTATATATCATCTATTCAATGTGGAACATGATTTGTCACGTATACGCCATGGCTTACGATTATTCCCATAAGCCTCACCACCTTCGCTGCAAAACATGTATACACCAGCCCATGTGTGTTTGAATGTTAAACATGGCGTGTCAGCAGAGTTTTTGTTCTCGCCTTGACATTTACAATATTGCGGTTTACTTTATAAATTGTTATGTTTTAATTGACGTATTTAATGAATGTGATTTTCTCATAAAAATAAAATTGTATTGTTTTGCAATGTGAAAGGAAATTTTAAGAAGTTGGCGGCATATGAGACTGCAATAATGGACTGGAGGTGAGACGAATGTTGCATTGTCCAAATATTTATCGCTACTTATATCGTGTCTTATATTACATATAAAACTAGTTTCTTGTAGAAACATTTGCACACATCTGAAACATATTTGCCCCTAAGCCAATCATGTACCCACAATTTCTAGTGGGTACTAAATTAGGTACAACCAAAGTTGCTTGAGGTTTACCATTACTAATCAGGGAATTGTTTGATTAGTGCCACAATTCGGTGAAGTATTTGGGGTTACCTTACTGAGTTTATAAGCCGCAATGTTATAGGGCCGGGAATTATGGCTGTTGGCAACCAGTGCTTGACAAGTAAATTCTCCATAAATGTGTTATGAGTAGGGATGGCAACGATTAATCATTTGATTAAATTAATCGGTGTAAACATAGTTAAATTCTAATATGTCAAAATAGTTTAATATCAACAAATGACTGTCTGGTGACACTGCATTTACAGTTAAGTCAAAAGCATTTGCTTCAGTCAGTTGTTTGAAGAGCAATGGCCCCAGTTAAAAGCGAAGTGAGGAAATTTTTTTAATAAAATAAGCAATAACTACGTTAAATGTCAATGTTGCTGCAAAAATTTGAAATTTTCTAATAACACATTAAATACGTTGCAGCATTTAAAATTAAAGCATGCTGTAATCTGCAAATTGGTGGTAAGTTGGAGCAATCTGTATTACATTTTAAATTTCTTCTAGTTATATACGAGGGCTGCTATATATATTTCTGGGCTAATAATGAAAATAGGCATATTTATCAACGAAAATGTTTTTTTTTTTCGTTGGATTTGGCTCGTCTTGGTCGATTGATGTTTTTTTTCGGGCTCATACTCAAAGATCCATGATTCGTCACCTGTGATGATCTTATAAACGTCTTTGAAGCACCGCGATCGTATTTTTTGAGCA
>JAPZAG010000994.1:0-43870 GCA_027475135.1 Bactrocera correcta | reverse complement strand
TCGAAATGCTTCAAACATAAGTTTAAAATATTTAATTATAAACCTTCTTTAACGATTGAAGTTAAAAAGCCTTGCGGATAACGCATCATTTGAAGAATTCCTTTATCTTATATTTAGGTATAAATTGATTTTTGTATATATTCATTTAGAAAGCGATATCAAAATGCTTCAAACCATAGTTTAACATATTTAAAAAATTTAACCTTCTTTAACGTATTGAAGTTGATACAAAGCCATGGCGGCATAAGACAGTACATTTGGAAGAATTCCGTAATCTTATATTTAGGTATAAAGTCGATTTTCTTGTATATACACTTTTAGCAATCGATATCGAAATGCTTCAAATCTTTAGTTTAAATATTTAATTTAAATAAACCTTCTTTAACGCATGAAGTCTACATAAAGCTTAACGGATAACGGCATGCATTTAGAAAAATTCCGTTATCTTATATTTAGGTATAAATTCGATTTTCTTGTATAAATATTTGGCAAGCGATATCAAATGCTTAAAACTTTAGTTTAACATATTTAATTTAATTAACCTTCTTACGTATTGAAGTTGATAAAAGCCATGGCGGCATAAGACAGTACATTGGAAAATTCCGTATCTTATATTTAGGTAAAAAATCGATTTTCTTGTATATAACATTTAGATTCGATATCGAAATGCTTCAAATCATTAGTTTAACATATTAAGTTAATAACTTTTAAGCACTGAAGTCTACATAAACCCTAACGGCATAACGGCAGTTTTTGGGGGGAATTCCGTAATCTTTTATTTAGGTATAAATTCGATTTCCTTGTATAACAATTTGCAACGATATCGAAATGCTTATCATTAGTTTACATATTTAAGTTAATAAACCTTTTTTAACGATTGAATTTGGGATAAGGCAGGGATGAGAAGAATTCCGAAATCTTATATTTAGGTATAAATGGGTTTTCTTGTATATATAATTTAGATGTCGATATCGAAATGCTTCAAATCATTAGTTTAACATATTAGTTAATAAACATTTTAAGCTTACTGAAGTCTACATAAACCTTAACGGATAACGGCAGTATTTGGAATTCCGTAATTTTTTTTATTTTAGGTATAAATGTTTTTCTTGTATATACACATTTAGCAACGATATCGAAATGCTTAAAATCATTAGTTTAACAAATTTAATTTAAATTTAACCTTCTTAGATTGAAGTTGAAAAAGGCCCAGGGGATGAAGAAGGGGAAAATTCCGTATCTTATTTTTAGGTAAAAAATCGTTTTCTTGTATATATATTAAGAATCGAATCGAAATGCTTCAAACCATTAGTTTAAATTTTTAAGTTAATAAACTTTTTAACTATTTAAGTCTACATAAACCCTAAGGATAAGGCAGTGCATTTAGAAGAATTCCTAATGTATAATTTTATATTTAGGTATAAATGATTTTCTTGTATTACCTTTTGGGAACGATATCGAAATGCTTCAAACCATTAGTTTAAAATTTTTAAAATATTTAACCTTTTTAAGTATTGAGTTGATAAAGAGCCATGGCGGCATAACGACAGTACATTTGGAAAATTCCGTAGTCTTTTATTGGGTATAAATCGATTTTCTTTAAAATGCATTAAGCAATCGAATCGAAATGCTTCAAACCATTAGTTTAATATATTTAAGTTAAAAATCTTCTTTAACTCACTAAGTCTACATAAAGCCCTAATGGCATAAGGCAGTGCATTTAGAAGAATTCCATAATGATATAATTTTATATTTAGGTATAAAGTCGATTTTCTTGTATTTACGCATTTAGAATCGATATCGGAATGCTTCAAACCATTAGCTTAACATATTTAAATAATTAACCTTCTTTAACGTATTGAAGTTGATAAAGAGCCATGGCGGCATAACGACAGTACAGTTGGAACAATTCCGTAGTCTTATATTTAGGTATAAAATCGATTTTCTTGTATATATGCATTAAGCAATATATAGCGAAATGCTTCAAACCAATAGTTTAATACATTTAAGTTAATAAACCTTCTTTAACGCACTTAAGTCTACATAAAGCCCTAATGGCATAACGGCAGTGCAGTTAGAAGAATTCCATAATGTTATAATTTTACATTTAGGTATAAAGTCGATTTTCTTGTATATATGCATTAGGCAATCGATATCGAAATGCTTCAAACCATTAGTTTAACATATTTAAGTTAATAAACCTTCTTTAACTCACTGAGGTCTACATAAAGCCTTAACGGCATAACGGCAGTGCATTTAGAAGAATTCCGTTATCTTATAGTTAGGTATCAATTCGATTTTCTTGTATATACACATTTAGCAATCGATATCGAAATGCTTCAAATCATTAGTTTACTGAATTTTACATAAAGCCCTAATGGCATAACGGCAGTGCATTTAGAAGAATTCCGTTATCTTATATTTAGGTATAAATTCGACTTTCTTGTATATATTCATTTCGGAAGCGATATCAAAATGCTTCAAACCATTAGTTTAACATATTTAAAATAATTACCCTCCTTTAACGTATTGAAGTTGATACAAAGCCATGGCGGCATAATGACAGTACATTTGGAAGAATTTCGTAATCTTATATTTAGGTATAAAGTCGATTTTCGTGTATATACACATTTAGCAATCGATATCGAAATGCTTCAAATCATTAGTTTAACATATTTAAGTTAATAAACCTTCTTTAACGCACTGAAGTCTACATAAAGCGTTAACGGCATAACGGCAGTGCATTTAGAAAAATTCCGTTATCTTATAATTAGTTATAAATTCGATTTTCGTGTATATACACATTTAGCAATCGATATCGAAATGCTTCAAATCATTAGTTTAACATATTTAAGTTAATAAACCTTCTTTAACGATCTGTAGTGGGCATATAGCCATGGAGGCATAACTGCAGTGCACGTAGAAGAATTGCATAATCTTATATTTAGGTATAAAGACGATTTTCTTGTATATACATACTTAGCTATCGATATCGAAATGCTTCAAATCATTAGTTTAACATATTAAGTTAATAAACTTTTTTAGCTTACTGAAGTCTACATAAAGCCTTAGCGGTCTACCGCAGTGCATTTAGAAGAATTCCGTAATGTTATAATTTTATATTAAGGTGTAAAGTCGATTTTCTTGGATTTACACATTTAGCAATCTATATCGAAAATCTGCAAATAACTGGTTTAGCATAATTAGGTTAATTAAGCTTCTTTATCTTACTGAAGTTTAAGTAAAGCCATCACGGCATAACGGCAGTATATTTGGGTGAATTCCGTAATCTTTTATTTAGATATAAAATCGATTTTCTTGTATTTGCACATTTAGCAGTCGATATCGAAATGCTTCAAACCATTAGTTTAACATATTTAAGTTAATAAACCTTCTTTAACGCACGTAAGTCTCCATAAGGCCCTAATGGCATAACGGCAGTGCAGTTAGAAGAATTCCATAATGTTATAATTTTATATTTAGGTATAAAGTCGATTTTCTTGTATATATGCATTAAGCAATCGATATCGAAATGCTTCAAACCATTAGTTTAACATATTTATGTTAATAAACCTTCTTTAACTCACTGAAGTCTACATAAAGCCTTAACGGCATAACGGCAGTGCATTTAGAAGAATTCCGTTATCTTATATTTAGGTATAAAGTCGATTTTCTTGTATATACACATTTAGCAATCGATATCGAAATGCTTCAAATCAATAGTTTAACATATTAAGTTAATAAACATTTTTTAGCTTACTGAAGTCTACATAAAGCCTTAAGAGCATAACGGCAGTGCATTTATAAGAATTCCGTAATGTTATAATTTTATATTTAGGTGTAAAGTCGATTTTCTTGTATTTACACATTTAGCAGTCGATATCGAAATGCTTCAAATCATTAGTTTAACATATTAAGTTAATAAACATTTTTTAGCTTACTGAAGTCTACATAAAGCCTTAACGGTATAACGGCAGTGCATTTATAAGAATTCCGTAATGTTATAATTTTATATTTAGGTGTAAAGTCGATTTTCTTGTATATACACATTTAGCAATCGATATCGAAATGCTTCAAATCATTAGTTTAACATATTAAGTTAATAAACTTTTTTTAGCTTACTGAAGTCTACATAAAGCCTTAACGGTATAACGGCAGTGCATTTATAAGAATTCCGTAATGTTATAATTTTATATTTAGGTGTAAAGTCGATTTTCTTGTATTTACACATTTAGCAGTCGATATCGAAATGCTTCAAACCATTAGTTTAACATATTTAAAATAATTAACCTTCTTTAACGTATTGAAGTTGATACAAAGCCATGGCGGCATAACGACAGTACATTTAAAAGAATTTCGTAATCTTATATTTAGGTATAAATTCGATTTTCTTGTATACACATTTAGCAATCGATATCGAAATGCTTCAAATCATTAGTTTAACATATTTAAGTTAATTAACCTTCTTTAACGTATTGAAGTTGATAAAGAGCCATGGCGGCATATCGACAGTACTTTTGGAAGAATTCCGTAGTCTTATATTCAGGTATAAAGTCGATTTTCTTCTATATATGCATTAAGCAATCGATTTCGAAATGCTTCAAATAACTGGTTTAACATATTTAAGTTAATAAACCTTCTTTAACGAACAGAAGTTAATATAAAGCCATAACGGCATAACGGCAGTGCATTTAGAAGAATTACGTAATCTTATATTTAGGTATGAATTCGATTTTCTTGTATATATACATTTAGCAATCGATATCGAAATTCTTCAAATCATTAGTTTAACATATTTAAGTTAATAAACCTTCTTTAACGCACGTAAGTCTACATAAGGCCCTAATGGCATAACGGCAGTGCTGTTAGAAGAATTCCATAATGTTATAATTTTATATTTATTAATAAAGTCGATTTTCTTGTATATATGCATTAAGCAATCGATATCGAAATGCTTCAAACCATTAGTTTAACATATTTAAGTTAATAAACCTTCTTTAACTCACTGAAGTCTACATAAAGCCTTAACGGCATAACGGCAGTGCATTTAGAAAAATTCCGTTATCTTATATTTAGGTATAAAGTCGATTTTCTTCTATATATACATTTAGCAATCGATATCGAAATGCTTCAAATCATTAGTTTAACATATTAAGTTAGTTTTTTTAGCTTACTGAAGTCTACATAAAGCCTTAACGGTATAACGGCAGTGTATTTATAAGAATTCCGTAATGTTATAATTTTATATTTAGGTGTAAAGTCGATTTTCTTGTATTTACACATTTAGCAGTCGATATCGAAATGCTTCAAACCATTAGTTTAACATATTTAAAATAATTAACCTTCTTTAACGTATTGAAGTTGATACAAAGCCATGGCGGCATAACGGCAGTGCATTTAGAAAAATTCCGTTAACTTATATTTAGGTATAAATTCGATTTTCTTGTATACACATTTAGCAATCGATATCGAAATGCTTCAAATCATTAGTTTAACATATTTAAGTTAATTAACCTTCTTTAACGTATTGAAGTTGATAAAGAGCCATGGCGGCATAACGACAGTACTTTTGGAAGAATTCCGTAGTCTTATATACAGGTATAAAGTCGATTTTCTACTATATATGCATTAAGCAATCGATATCGAAATGCTTCAAATAACTGGTTTAACATATTTAAGTTAATAAACCTTCTTTAACGAACAGAAGTTAATATAAAGCCATAACGGCATAACGGCAGTGCATTTAGAAGAATTACGTTATCTTATATTTAGGTATGAATTCGATTTGCTTGTATATATACATTTAGCAATCGATATCGAAATTCTTCAAATCATTAGTTTAACATATTTAAGTTAATAAACCTTCTTTAACGCACTTAAGTCTGCATAAAGCCCTAATGGCATAACGGCAGTGCATTTAGAAGAATTCCGTTATCTTATAGTTAGGTATAAATTCGATTTTCTTGTATATACACGTTTAGCAATCGATATCGAAATGCCTCAAATCATTAGTTTAACATATTTAAGTAAATAAACCTTCTTTAACGCACTGAAGTCTACATAGAGCGTTAACGGCATAACGGCAGTGCATTTAGAAAAATTCCGTTATCTTATATTTAGGTATAAATTCGATTTTCTTGTATATACACATTTAGCAAGCGATATCGAAATGCTTCAAATCATTAGTTTAACATATTTAAGTTAATTAACCTCTTTAACGTATTGAAGTTGATAAAGAGCCATGGCGGCATAACGACAGTACTTTTGGAAGAATTCCGTAGTCTTATATTCAGGTATAAAGTCGATTTTCTTCTATATATGCATTAAGCAATCGATATCGAAATGCTTCAAATAACTGGTTTAACATATTTAAGTTAATAAACCTTCTTTAACGAACAGAAGTTAATATAAAGCCATAACGGCATAACGGCAAAGCATTAAGAAGAATTACGTAATCTTATATTTAGGTATGAATTCGATTTTCTTGTATATACACATTTAGCAATCGATATCGAAAATCTTCAAATAACTGGTTTAGCATATTTAGGTTAATTAACCTTCTTTATCTTACTGAAGTTTAAATAAAGCCATAACGGCATAACGGCTGTATATTTGGGTGAATTCCGTAATCTTATATTTAGGTATAAATTCGATTTTCTTGTATACACATTTAGCAATCGATATCGAAATGCTTCAAATCATTCGTTTAGCATATTTAAGTTAATAAACCTTCTTTAACGCACTTAAGTCTACATAAAGCCCTAATGGCATAACGGCAGTGCAGTTAGAAGAATTCCATATTGTTATAATTTTATATTAAGGTATAAAGTCGATTTTCTTGTATATATGCATTAAGCAATCGATATCGAAATGCTTCAAACCTTTAGTTTAACATATTTAAGTTAATAAACCTTCTTTAACTCACTGAGGTCTACATAAAGCCTTAACGGCATAACGGCAGTGCATTTAGAAGAATTCCGTTATCTTATAGTTAGGTATAAATTCGATTTTCTTGTATATACACATTTAGCAATCGATATCGAAATGCTTCAAATCATTAGTTTAACATATTAAGTTAATAAACATTTTTTAGCTTACTGAAGTCTACATAAAGCCCTAATGGCATAACGGCAGTGCATTTAGAAGAATTCCATAATGTTAAAATTTTATATTTAGGTATAAAGTCGATTTTCTTGTATATATGCATTAAGCAATATATAGCGAAATGCTTCAAACCAATAGTTTAATATATTTAAGTTAATAAACTTTCTTTAACTCACTGAAGTCTACATAAAGCCTTAACAGCATAACGGCAGTGCATTTAGAAGAATTTCGTTATCTTATATTTAGGTATAAAGTCGATTTTCTTGTATATACACATTTAGCAATCGATATCGAAATGCTTCAAATCATTAGTTTAACATATTAAGTTAATAAACATTTTTTAGCTTACTGAAGTCTACATAAAGCCTTAACGGTATAACGGCAGTGCATTTAGAAGAATTCCGTAATGTTATAATTTTATATTTAGGTGTAAAGTCGATTTTCTTGTATTTACACATTTAGCAGTCGATATCGAAATGCTTCAAACCATTAGTTTAACATATTTAAAATAATAAACCTTCTTTAACGTATTGAAGTTGATACAAAGCCTTAACAGCATAACGGCAGTGCATTTAGAAGAATTTCGTTACCTTATATTTAGGTATAAATTCGACTTTCTTGTATATATTCATTAAGCAAGCGATATCAAAATGCCTCAAACCATCAGTTTAACATATTTAAAATAATTAACCTTCTTTAACGTATTGAAGTTGATACAAAGCCATGGCGGCATAATGACAGTACATTTGGAAGAATTCCGTAATCTTATATTTAGGTATAAAGTCGATTTTCTTGTATATACACATTTAGCAATCGATATCGAAATGCTTCAAATCATTAGTTAAACATATTTAAGTTAATAAACCTTCTTTAACGCACTGAAGTCTACATAAAGCGTTAACGGCATAACGGCAGTGCATTTAGAAAAATTCCGTTATCTTATATTTAGGTATAAATTCGATTTTCTTGTATATACATATTTGGCAAGCGATATCGAAATGCTTCAAATCATTAGTTTAACATATTTAAGTTAATTAACCTTCTTTAACGTATTGAAGTTGACATAAAGCCATAACTACAGTACATTTGGAAGAATTCCGTAGTCTTATATTTAGGTATAAAGTCGATTTTCTTGTATATTTATCATTAAGCATTCGATATCGAAATGCTTCAAATAACTGGTTTAACATATTTAAGTTAATAAACCTTCTTTAACGCACTGAAGTTAATATAAAGCCATAACGGCATAACGGCAGTGCATTTAGAAGAATTCCGTAATGTTATAATTTTATATTTAGGTATAAATTCGATTTTCTTCTATATACAAATTTAGCAAGCGATATCGAAATGCTTCAAATCATTAAATTAACATATTTAATTTAATTAACCTTCATCAACGTATTGAAGTTGATAAAGAGCTATGGCGGCATAACGACAGTACATTTGGAAGAATTCCGTAGTTTTATATTTAGGTATAAAGTCGATTTTCTTGTATATATGCATTAAGCAATCGATATCGAAATGCTTCAAATAACTGGTTTAACATATTTAAGTTAATAAACCTTCTTTAACGAACTGAAGTTAATATAAAGCCATAACGGCAGTGCATTTAGAAAAATTACGTAATCTTATATTTAGGTATGAATTCGATTTTTTAACATAAAGCCATGGCGCCATAATGGCAGTGCATGAAGAAGAGTTCCGTAATCTTATATTTAGGTATGTAGTCGATTTTCTTGGATTTACACATTTAGCAATCGATATCGAAAACCTTAAAATAACTGGTTTAGCATATTTAGGTTAATTAACCTTCTTTATCTTACTGAACTTTAAATAAAGCCATAACGGCATAACGGCAGTATATTTGGGTGAATTCCGTATTCTTATATTTAGGTATAAAGTCGATTTTCTTGTATATACACATTTAGCAATCGATATCAAAATGCTTCAAATCATAAGTTTAACATATTTAAGTTAATTAATCCTCTTTGTCTTACTGAAGTCTACAAAAGCCTTAACGGCATAACGGCAGTGCATTTAGAAGAATTCTGTTATCTTATATTTAGGTATAAATCCGATTTTCTTGTATATACACATTAAGCAATCGATATCGAAATGCTTCAAATCATTAGTTTAACATATTTAAGTTAATTAACCTTCTTAAACGTATTGAAGGTGACACAAAGCCATGGCGGCATAACGGCAGTGCATTAAGAAGAAATCCGTAGTCTTATATTTAGGTTTAGCCGCTAGAGCGTTAGCAAAGTTGAAACAAAAATGTGACTATTGCCAAGCCCCTGATAGGAGTAGAAGAAAGATTGAAGACTTTCCTGAGAGCTCTTTAAATTATCTAACCAGTGCTTTATGTGTGACTCACTCGTTCTAAAAGTTTAGCCTCAGAGCGTTAGCAAAGTTGAAACAAAAATGTGACTATTGCCAAGCGCCTGGTAAGAGCAGAAGAAAGATTGAAGACTTTCCTCAAAGCTCTTTAAATTATCTAACCACTGCTTTATGTTTGACCCACCTCGTTCCAATAGTTTAGCCGCTAGAGCGTTATCAAAAGTGAAACAAAAATGTGACTATTGCCAAGCCCCTGATAGAAGTAGAAGAAAGATTGAAGACTTTCCTGAAAGCTCTTTAAATTATCTAACCAATGCTTTATGTTTGACCCACCTAGTTCCAATAGTTTAGCCGCTAGAGCGTTATCAAAAATGAAACAAAAATGTGACTATTGCCAAGCCCCTGATAGGAGTAGAAGAAAGATTGAGGACTTTCCTCAAAGCTCTTTAAATTATCTAGCCAATGCTTTATGCTTGACCCACCTCGTTTCAATAGTTTAGCCTCAGAGCGTTAGCAAAATTGAAACAAATATGTGACTATTGCCAAGCCCCTGGTAGGAGTAGAAGAAAGATTGAAGACTTTCCATAGAGTTCTTTAAATTATCTAACCAATGCTTTATGTTTGACCCACATCGCTCCAATAGTTTAGCCTCAGAGCGTTAGCAAAGTTGAAACAAAAATGTGACTATTGCCAAGCCCCTGGTAGGAGTAGAAGAAAGATTGAAGACTTTCCTGAAAGCTCTTTAAATTATCTAACCAATGTTTTATGTTTGACCCACCTCGTTCCAATAGTTTAGCCTCAGAGCGTTAGCAAAGTTGAAACAAAAATATGACTATTGCCAAGCCCCTGATAGGAGTAGAAGAAAGATTGAAGACTTTCCTCAAAGCTCTTTAAATTATCTAGCCAATGCTTTATGCTTGACCCACCTCGTTCCAATAGTTTAGCCGCTAGAGCGTTATCAAAAGTGAAACAAAAATGTGACTAATGCCAAGCCCCTGATAGAAGTAGAAGAAAGATTGAAGACTTTTCTGAAAGCTCTTTAAATTATCTAACCAATGCTTTACGTTTGACCCACCTCGTTCCAATAGTTTAGCCGCTAGAGCGTTATCAAAAGTGAAACAAAAATGTGACTATTGTCAAGCCCCTGGTAGGAGTAGAAGAAAGATTGAAGACTTTCCTAAAAGCTCTTTAAATTATCTAACCAATGCTTTATGTTTGACCCACCTCGTTCCAATAGTTTAGCCGCTAGAGCGTTATCAAAAGTGAAACAAAAATGTGACTATTGCCAAGCCCCTGATAGAAGTAGAAGAAAGATTGAAGACTTTTCTGAAAGCTCTTTAAAATATCTTACCACTGCTTTACGTTTGACCCACCTCGTTCCAATAGTTTAGCCGCTAGAGCGTTATCAAAAGTGAAACAAAAATGTGACTATTGTCAAGCCCCTGGTAGGAGTAGAAGAAAGATTGAAGACTTTCCTGAGAGCTCTTTAAATTATCTAACCAATGCTTTACGTTTGAACCACCTCGTTCCAATAGTTTAGCCGCTAGAGCGTTATCAAAGTTGAAACAAAAATGTGACTATTGCCAAGCCCCTGATAGGAGTAGAAGAAAGATTGAATGCTTTATGTTTGACCCACCTTGTTCCAATAGTTTAGCCGCTAGAGAGTTATCAAAGTTGAAACAAAAATGCGACTATTGCCAAGCCCCTGGTAGGAGTAGAAGAAAGATTGAAGACTTTGGTCAGAGCTCTTTAAATTATCTAACCAATGCTCTATGTTTGACCCACCTCGTTCCTATAGTTTAGCCGCTAGAGCGTTAGCAAAGTTGAAACAAAAATGTGACTATTGCCAAGCGCTTGGTAGCAGTAGAAAAAAGATTGAAGACTTTCCTGAGAGGCCTTTAAATTATCTAACCAATGCTTTATGTTTGACCCACCTCGTTCTATTGCCAAGCGCTTGGTAGGAGTAAAAGAAAGATTGAAGTCTTTCCTGAGAGCTCTTTAAAATATCTAGCCAATGCTTTATGTTTGACCCACCTCGTTCCAATAGTTTAGCCTCAGAGCGTTAGCAAAGTTGAAACAAAAATGTGACTATTGCCAAGCCCCTGGTAGGAGTAGATGAAAGATTGAAGACTTTCCTTAGAGTTTTTTAAAATATCTAACCACTGCTTTACGTTTAACCCACCTCGTTCCAATAGTTTAGCCGCTAGAGCGTTATCAAAAGTGAAACAAAAATGTGACTATTGTCAAGCGCCTGGTAGGAGTAGAAGAAAGATTGAAGACTTTCCTGAGAGCTCTTTAAATTATCTAACCAATGCTTTACGTTTGACCCACCTCGTTCCAATAGTTTA
Organism: Bactrocera correcta; assembly: GCA_027475135.1. Classification (NCBI taxonomy): domain Eukaryota; kingdom Metazoa; phylum Arthropoda; class Insecta; order Diptera; family Tephritidae; genus Bactrocera; species Bactrocera correcta. The sequence goes on along the minus strand of JAPZAG010000994.1, from coordinate 32,078 downwards.
GCCGCTAGAGCGTTATCAAAGTTGAAACAAAAATGTGACTATTGCCAAGCCCCTGATAGGAGTAGAAGAAAGATTGAATGCTTTATGTTTGACCCACCTCGTTCCAATAGTTTAGCCGCTAGAGCGTTCTCAAAGTTGAAACAAAAATGTGACTATTGCCAAGCCCCTGGTAGGAGTAGAAGAAAGATTGAAGACTTTGGTCAGAGCTCTTTAAATTATTTAACCAATGCTCTATGTTTGACCCACCTCGTTCCTATAGTTTAGCCACTAGAGCGTTAGCAAAGTTGAAAAAAAAATGTGACTATTGCCAAGCGCTTGGTAGCAGTAGAAGAAAAATTGAAGACTTTTCTGAGAGGCCTTTAAATTATCTAACCAATGCTTTATGTTTGACCCACCTCGTTCTATTGCCAAGCCCCAGGTAGGAGTAGAAGAAAGATTGAAGACTTTCCTTAGAGTCCTTTTAATTATCTAACCAATGCTTTATGTTTGACCCACATCGCTCCAATAGTTTAGCCTCAGAGCGTTAACAAATTTGAAACAAAAATGTGACTATTGCCAAGCCCTTGGTAGGAGTAGAAGAAAGATTGAAGACTTTCCTGAGAGCTCTATAAATTATCTTACCAATGCTTTATGTTTGACTCACCCCGTTCTAAAAATTTAGCCTCAGAGCGTTAGCAAAGTTGAAACAAAAATGTGACTATTGCCAAGCGCCTGGTAAGAGCAGAAGAAAGATTGAAGACTATCCTCAAAGCTCTTTAAATTATCTAACCACTGCTTTATGTTTGACCCACCTCGTTCCAATAGTTTAGCCGCTAGAGCGTTATCAAAAGTGAAACAAAAATGTGACTATTGCCAAGCCCCTGATAGAAGTAGAAGAAAGATTGAAGACTTTCCTGAAAGCTCTTTAAATTATCTAACCAATGCTTTATGTTTGACCCACCTCGTTCCAATAGTTTAGCCGCTAGAGCGTTATCAAAAGTGAAACAAAAATGTGACTATTGCCAAGCCCCTAATAGGAGTAGAAGAAAGATTGAAGACTGTCCTGAAAGCTCTTTAAATTATCTAACCAATGCTTTATGTTTGACCCACCTCGTTCCAATAGTTTAGCCGCTAGAGCGTTATCAAAAGTGAAACAAAAATGTGACTATTGCCAAGCCTCTGTTAGAAGTAGAAGAAAGATTGAAGACTTTCCTGAAAGCTCTTTAAATTATCTAACCAATGCTTTACGTTTGACCCACCTCGCTCCAATAGTTTAGCCGCTAGAGCGTTATCAAAAGTGAAACAAAAATGTGACTATTGTCAAGCCCCTGGTATGAGTAGAAGAAAGATTGAAGACTTTCCTGAGAGCTCTTTAAATTATCTAACCAATACTTTACGTTTGACCCACCTCGTTCCAATAATTTAGCCGCTAGAGCGTTAGCAAAGTTGAAACAAAAATGTGACTATTGCCAAGCCCCTGATAGGAGTAGAAGAAAGATTGAATGCTTTATGTTTGACCCACCTGGTTCCAATAGTTTAGCCGCTAGAGCGTTATCAAAGTTGAAATAAAAATGCGACTATTGCCAAGCGCTTGGTAGCAGTAGAAGAAAGATTGAATACTTTTCTGAGAGCCCTTTAAATTATCTAACCAATGCTTTATGTTTGACCCACCTCGTTCCAATAGTTTAGCCGCTAGAGCGTTAGCAAAGTTGAAACAAAACTGTGACTATTGCCAAGCCCCTGGTAGGAGTAGAAGAAAGATTGAAGACTTTCCTTAGAGTTCTTTAAATTATCTAACCAATGCTTTATGTTTGACCCACATCGCTCCAATAGTTTAGCCTCAGAGCGTTAGCAAAGTTGAAACAAAAATGTGATTATTGCCAAGCCCCTGGTAGGAGTAGAAGAAAGATTGAAGACTTTCCTGAGAGCTCTTTAAATTATCTTACCAATGCTTTATGTTTGACCCACATCTCTCCAATAGTTTAGCCTCAGAGCGTTAGCAAAGTTGAAACAAAAATGTGACTATTGCCAAGCCCCTGGTAGGAGTAGAAGAAAGAGTGAAGACTTTCCTGAGAGCTCTTTAAATTATCTAACCAATGCATTATGTGTGACTCACCTCTTTCTAATAGTTTAGCCGCTAGAGCGTTATCAAAAGTGAAAAAAAAAAAAAAAAAAAAAGGGGGGGGGGATTGAAGACTTTTTTGAAAGCTCTTTAAATTATCTAACCAATGCGTTACGTTTGACCCACCTCGTTCCAATAGTTTAGCCGCTAGAGCGTTATCAAAAGTGAAACAAAAATGTGACTATTGTCAAGCCCCTGGTATGAGTAGAAGAAAGACTGAAGACTTTCCTGAGAGCTCTTTAAATTATCTAACCAATGCTTTACGTTTGACCCACCTCGTTCCAATAGTTTAGCCGCTAGAGCGTTACAAAGTTGAAACAAAAATGTGACTATTGCCAAGCCCTGGTAGGAGTAGAAGAAAGATTAAATTTTTTTGCTTTATGTTTGACCCACCTGGTTCCAATAGTTTAGCCGCTAGAGCGTTATCAAAGTTGAAACAAAAATGTGACTATTGCCAACCCCCCTTGGTAGCAGTAGAAGAAAGATTGAAGACTTTTCTGAGAGCCCTTTAAATTATCTAACCAATGCTTTATGTTTGACCCACCTCGTTCCAATAGTTTAGCCCCCTAGAGCGTTAGCAAAGTTGAAACAAAATGTGACTATTGCCAAGCGCTTGGTAGGAGTAAAAGAAAGATTGAAGTCTTTCCTGAGAGCTCTTTAAATTATCAAAGCCAATGCTTTATGTTGACCCACCTCGTTCTAATAGTTTAGCCTCAGAGCGTTATCAAAGTGAAACAAAAATGTGACTATTGCCAAGCCCCTGGTAGAGTAGAAGAAAGATTGAAGACTTTCCTGAGAGCTCTTTAAATTATCTAACCAATGCTTTATGTTTGACCCACCTCGTTCCAATAGTTTAGCCGCTAGAGCGTTACAAAGTTGAAACAAAAATGTGACTATTGCCAAGCCCCTGGTAGGAGTAAAAGAAAGATTGAAGACTTTCCTGAGAGCTCTTTAAATTATCTAACCAATGCTTTATGTTTGACCCACCTCGTTCCAATAGTTTAGCCGCTAGAGCGTTAGCAAAGTTGAAACAAAAATGTGACTATTGCCAAGCCCCTGATAGGAGTAGAAGAAAGATTGAAGCTTTCCTAAGTCTTTAAATTATCTAACCAATGCTTTATGTTTGACCCACCTCGTTCCAATAGTTTAGCCTCAGAGCGTTAGCAAAGTTGAAACAAAAATGTGACTATTGCCAAGCCCCTGGTAGGAGTAGAAGAAAGATTGAAGACTTTCCTGAGAGCTCTTTAAATTATCTTACCAATGCTTTATGTTTGACCCACATCGCTCCAATAGTTTAGCCTCAGAGCGTTAGCAAAGTTGAAACAAAAATGTGACTATTGCCAAGCCCCTGGTAGGAGTAGAAGAAAGATTGAAGACTTTCCTGAGAGCTCTTTAAATTATCTAACCAATGCTTTATGTTTGACCCACATCGCTCCAATAGTTTAGCCTCAGAGCGTTAGCAAAGTTGAAACAAAAATGTGACTATTGCCAAGCCCCTGGTAGGAGTAGAAGAAAGATTGAAGACTTTCCTGAGAGCTCTTTAAATTATCTTACCAATGCTTTATGTTTGACACACCTCGTTCCAATAGTTTAGCCGCTAAAGCGTTAACAAAGTTGAAACAAAAATGTGACTATTGCCAAGCCCCTGATAGGAGTAGAAGAAAGATTGAAGACTTTCCTGAGAGCTCTTTAAATTATCTACCAATGCTTTATGTTTGACCCACCTCGTTCCAATAGTTTAGCCGCTAGAGCGTTATCAAAAGTGAAACAAAAATGTGACTATTGCCAAGCCCCTGGTAGGAGTAGAAGAAAGATTGAAGACTTTCCTGAGAGCTCTTTAAATTATCTAACCAATGCTTTATGTTTGACCCACCTCGTTCCAATAGTTTAGCCGCTAGAGCGTTATCAAAAGTGAAACAAAAATGTGACTATTGCCAAGCCCCTGATAGAAGTAGAAGAAAGATTGAAGACTTTCCTGAAAGCTCTTTAAATTATCTAACCAATGCTTTATGTTTGACCCACCTCGTTCCAATAGTTTAGCCGCTAAAGCGTTAACAAAGTTGAAACAAAAATGTGACTATTGCCAAGCCCCTGGTAGGAGTAGAAGAAAGATTGAAGACTTTCCTGAGAGCTCTTTAAATTATCTAACCAATGCTTTATTTTGACCCACCTCGGGGGGGGGGGGCCAAGCGCTTGGTAGGAGTAAAAGAAAGATTGAAGACTTTCCTGAGAGCTCTTTAAATTATCTACCAATGCTTTATGTTTGACCCACCTCGTTCCAATAGTTTAGCCTCAGAGCGTTAGCAAAGTTGAAACAAAAATGTGACTATTGCCAAGCCCCTGGTAGGAGTAGAAGAAAGATTGAAGACTTTCCTGAGAGCTCTTTAAATTATCTAACCAATGCTTTATGTTTGACCCACATCGCTCCAATAGTTTAGCCTCAGAGCGTTAGCAAAGTTGAAACAAAAATGTGACTATTGCCAAGCCCCTGGTAGGAGTAGAAGAAAGATTGAAGACTTTCCTGAGAGCTCTTTAAATTATCTTACCAATGCTTTATGTTTGACACACCTCGTTCCAATAGTTTAGCCGCTAAAGCGTTAACAAAGTTGAAACAAAAATGTGACTATTGCCAAGCCCCTGATAGGAGTAGAAGAAAGATTGAAGACTTTCCTGAGAGCTCTTTAAATTATCTACCAATGCTTTATGTTTGACCCACCTCGTTCCAATAGTTTAGCCGCTAGAGCGTTATCAAAAGTGAAACAAAAATGTGACTATTGCCAAGCCCCTGGTAGAAGTAGAAGAAAGATTGAAGACTTTCCTGAGAGCTCTTTAAATTATCTAACCAATGCTTTATGTTTGACCCACCTCGTTCCAATAGTTTAGCCGCTAGAGCGTTATCAAAAGTGAAACAAAAATGTGACTATTGCCAAGCCCCTGGTAGGAGTAGAAGAAATATTGAAGACTTTCCTGAGAGCTCTTTAAATTATCTTACCAATGCTTTATGTTTGACACACCTCGTTCCAATAGCTTAGCCGCTAAAGCGTTAACAAAGTTGAAACAAAAATGTGACTATTGCCAAGCCCCTGAGAGGAGTAGAAGAAAGAGTGAAGACTTTCCTGAGAGCTCTTTAAATTATCTTACCAATGCTTTATGTTTGACCCACCTCGTTCCAATAGTTTAACCGCTAGAGCGTTAGCAAAGTTGAAACAAAAATGTGACTATTGCCAAGCGCCTGGTAGGAGCAGAAGAAAGATTGAAGACTTTACTGAAAGCCCTTTAAATTATCTAACCAATGTTTTATGTTTGTCCCACCTCGTTCCAAAAGTTAAGCCGCCAGAGCGTTAGCAATATTGAAACAAAAATGTGACTATTGCCAAGCCCCTGGTAGGAGTAGAAGGAAAATTGGGGACTTTCCTGAGAGCTCTTTAAATTATCCAACCAATGCTTAACGTTTGACCCACCTCGTTCTAATAGTTTAGCCTCAGAGCGTTAGCAAAGTTGAAACAAAAATGTGACTATTGCCAAGCCCCTGGTAGGAGAAGAAGAAAGATTGAAGACTTTCCTTAGAGTTCTTTAAATTATCTTACCAATGCTTTATGTGTGACTCACCTCGTTCCAATAGTTTAGCCTCAGAGCGTTAACAAAGTTGAAACAAAAATGTGACTATTGCCAAGCCCCTGGTAGGAGTAGAAGAAAGATTGAAGACTTTCCTTAGAGTTCTTTAAATTATCTAACCAATGCTTTATGTTTGACCCACATCGCTCCAATAGTTAAGCCTCAGAGCGTTAGCAAAGTTGAAACAAAAATGTGACTATTGCCAAGCCCCTGGTAGGAGAAGAAGAAAGATTGAAGACTTTCCTTAGAGTTCTTTAAATTATCTTACCAATGCTTTATGTTTGACTCACCTCGTTCCAATAGTTTAGCCTCAGAGCGTTAACAAAGTTGAAACAAAAATGTGACTTTTGCCAAGCCCCTGGTAGGAGTAGAAGAAAGATTGAAGACTTTCCTTAGAGTTCTTTAAATTATCTAACCAATGCTTTATGTTTGACCCACATCGCTCCAATAGTTTAGCCTCAGAGCGTTAGCAAAGTTGAAACAAAAATGTGACTATTGCCAAGCCCCTGGTAGGAGAGAAGAAAGATTGAAGACTTTCCTTAAGTCTTTAAATTATCTAACCAATGTTTATGTTTGCCCACTCGTCCAAAGTTTAGCCCAGAGCGTTAGCAAATTGAAACAAAAATGTGACTATTGCCAAGCCCCTGGAGGAGTAGAAGAAAGGGGGACTTTCCTGAGAGCTCTTTAAATTATCAACCAATGCTTTAGTTTGACCCACTCGTTCCAATAGTTTAGCTCAGAGCGTTAGCAAAGTTGAAACAAAAATGTGACTATTGCCAAGCCTGGTAGGAGAAAAGAAGATTGAACTTTCCTAGAGTCTTTAAATTATCTACCAATGCTTTATGTTTGACCCACCTCGTTCCAATAGTTTAGCCTCAGAGCGTTAGCAAAGTTGAAACAAAAATGTGACTATTGCCAAGCCCCTGGTGGAGTAGAAGAAAGATTGAAGACTTTCCTTAGAGTTCTTTAAATTATCTAACCAATGCTTTATGTTTGACCCACACGCTCCAATAGTTAGCCTCAGAGCGTTAGCAAAGTTGAAACAAAAATGTGACTATTGCCAAGCCCCTGGTAGGAGTAGAAGAAAATTGAAGACTTTCCTGAGAGCTCTTTAAATTATCTTACCAATGCTTTATGTTTGACCACCTCGTTCCAATAGTTAGCCGCTAAAGCGTTAACAAAGTTGAAACAAAAATGTGACTATTGCCAAGCCCCTGGAGGAGTAGAAGAAAGATGAAGACTTTCCTAGAGTCTTTAAATTATCTTACCAATGCTTTATGTTTGACCCACCTCGTCAATAGTTTACCCAGAGCGTTAGCAAAGTTGAAACAAAAATGTGACTATTGCCAAGCCCTGGTAGGAGAGAAGAAAGATTGAAGACTTTCTAAAGCCCTTTAAATTATCTAACCAATGTTTTATGTTTGCCCACCTCGTTCCAAAAGTTAAGCCCAGAGCGTTAGCAAATTGAAACAAAAATGTGACTATTGCCAAGCCCCTGGAGGAGTAGAAGAAAAGGGGACTTTCCTGAGAGCTCTTTAAATTATCCAACCAATCTTAAGTTTGACCCACCTCGTTCAATAGTTTAGCCTCAGAGCGTTAGCAAAGTTGAAACAAAAATGTGACTATTGCCAAGCCCCTGGTAGGAGAAAAGAAAGATTGAAGCTTTCCTTAGAGTTCTTTAAATTATCTACCAATGCTTTATGTTGACCACCTCGTTCCAATAGTTTAGCCTCAGAGCGTTAACAAAGTTGAAACAAAAATGTGACTATTGCCAAGCCCCTGGTGGAGTAGAAGAAAGTTGAAGACTTTCCTTAGAGTTCTTTAAATTATCTAACCAATGCTTTATGTTTGACCCACACGCTCCAATAGTTAAGCCTCAGAGCGTTAGCAAAGTTGAAACAAAATGTGACTATTGCCAAGCCCCTGGTAGGAGAAGAAGAAAGATTGAAGACTTTCCTTAGAGTTCTTTAAATTATCTTACCAATGCTTTATGTTTGACTCACCTCGTTCCAATAGTTTAGCCCAAGCGTTAACAAAGTTGAAACAAAAATGTGACTATTGCCAAGCCCCTGGTAGGAGTAGAAGAAAGATTGAAGACTTTCCTTAGAGTTCTTTAAATTATCTAACCAATGCTTTATGTTGACCCACATCGCTCAATAGTTTAGCCTCAGAGCGTTAGCAAGTTGAAACAAAAATGTATTCCAAGCCCCTGGTAGGAGTAGAAGAAAGATTGAAGACTTTCCTTAGAGTTCTTTAAATTATCTAACCAATGCTTTATGTTTGACCCACATCGCTCCAATAGTTTAGCCTCAGAGCGTTAGCAAAGTTGAAACAAAAATGTGACTATTGCCAAGCCCCTGAGAGGAGTAGAAGAAAGATTGAAGACTTTCCTGAGAGCTCTTTAAATTATCTTACCAATGCTTTATGTTTGACCCACCTCGTTCCAATAGTTTAGCCTCAGAGCGTTAGCAAAGTTGAAACAAAAATGTGACTATTGCCAAGCCCCTGGTAGGAGTAGAAGAAAGATTGAAGACTTTCCTTAGAGTTCTTTAAATTATCTAACCAATGCTTTATGTTTGACCCACCTCGTTCCAATAGTTTAGCCTCAGAGCGTTAGCAAAGTTGAAACAAAAATGTGACTATTGCCAAGCCCCTGGTAGGAGTAGAAGAAAATTGAAGACTTTCCTGAGAGCTCTTTAAATTATCTTACCAATGCTTTATGTTTGACCACCTCGTTCCAATAGTTTAGCCGCTAAAGCGTTAACAAAGTTGAAACAAAAATGTGACTATTGCCAAGCCCCTGGTAGGAGTAGAAGAAAGATTGAAGACTTTCCTTAGAGCTCTTTAAATTATCTAACCAATGCTTTATGTGTGACTCACCTCGTTCCAATAGTTTAGCCGCAGAGCGTTACAAAGTTGAAACAAAAATGTGACTATTGCCAAGCCCTGGTAGGAGTAGAAGAAAATTGAGGACTTCCTGAGAGCCTTTAAATTATCTAACCAATGCTTTATGTTTGACCCACCTCGTTCCAATAGTTTAGCCTCAGAGCGTTAGCAAAGTTGAAACAAAAATGTGACTATTGCCAAGCCCCTGGTAGGAGTAGAAGAAAAATTGGGGACTTTCCTGAGAGCTCTTTAAATTATCTAACCAATGCTTTATGTTTGACACACCTCGTTCCAATAGTTTAACCGCTAAGAGCGTTAGCAAAGTTGAAACAAAAATGTGACTATTGCCAAGCCCTGGTAGGAGTAGAAGAAAGATTGAAGACTTTACTGAAAGGCCTTTAAATTATCTAACCAATGTTTTATGTTTGACCCACCTCGTTCCAAAAGTTTAGCCGCCAGAGCGTTAGCAATATTGAAACAAAAATGTGACTATTGCCAAGCCAATGGTAGGAGTAGAAAAAAAATTGGGGACTTTCCTGAGAGCTCTTTAAATTATCTAACCAATGCCTAATGTTTGACCCAATTCGTTCCAATAGTTTAGCCGCTAGAGCGTTAGCAAAGTTGAAACAAAAATGTGACTATTGACAAGCCCCTGATAGGAACAGAAGAAAAATTTGGGGACTTTCCTGAGAGCTCTTTAAATTATCTTACCAATGTTTTATGTTTGACCCACCTCGTTCAAATTGTTTAGCCTCAGAGCGTTAGCAAAGTTGAAACAAAAATGTGAGTAGGACTAAATGAAAGATTGAAGACTTTCCTGAGAGCTCTTTAAATTATCTAACCAATGCTTTATGTTCGACCCACCTCGTTCCACTGGTTTAGCCGCTAGAGCGTTAGAAAAGTTGAAACAAAAATGTGACTATTGCCAAGCCAATGGTAGGAGTAGAAAAAAAATTGGGGACTTTCCTGAGAGTTCTTTAAATTATCTAACCAATGCTTTATGTTTGACCCACCTCGTTCCAATAGTTTAGCCTTAGAGCGTTAGCAAAGTTGAAACCAAAATGTGACTATTGCCAAGCCCCTGGTAGGAGTAGAAGAAAGATTGAAGACTTTCCTTAGAGCTCTTTAAATTATCTAACCAATGCTGTATGTTTGACCCACCTCGTTCCAATAGTTTAGCCGCTAAAGCGTTAGCAAAGTTGAAACAAAAATGTGACTATTGCCAAGCCCCTGATAGGAGTAGAAGAAAGAGTGAATGCTTTATGTTTGACCCACCTCGTTCCAATTGTTTAGCCGCTAGAGCGTTATCAAAGTTGAAACAAAAATGTGACTATTGCCAAGCCCCCGGTAGGAGTAGAAGAAAGATTGAAGACTTTCCTGAGAGCTCTTTAAATTATCTAACCAAGGCTTTATGTTTGACCCATCTCGTTCTAATAGTTTAGCCTCAGAGCGTTATCAAAGTTGTAACAAAATCGTGACTATTGCCAAACCCTTGGAAGAAATAGAAGACAAATTGGGGACTTTCCTGAGAGCTCTTTAAATTATCTAACCAACTCTTAATGTTTGACCCACCTCGTTCTAATAGTTTAGCCGCTAGAAAGTTAGCAAAGTTGAAACAAAAATGTGACTATTGCCAAGCCCCTGGTAGGAGTAAAAGAAAAATTGGGTATTTCCTGAGAGCGCTTTAAATTATTAAACCAATGCTTTATGTTTGACACACCTCGTTCCAATAGTTTAGCCTCAGAGCGTTAGCAAAGTTGAAACAAAAATGTGACTATTGCCAAGCCCCTGGTAGGAGTAAAAGAAAAATTGGGGACTTTCCTGAGAGCTCTTTAAATAATTTAAGCAATGCTTTATGTTTGACAAACTTCGTTCCAATAGTTTAGCCGCTAGAGCGTTAGCAAAGTTGAAACAAAAATGTGACTATTGCCAAGCGCCTGGTAGGAGCAGAAGAAAGATTGAAGACTTTACTGAAAGCCTTTTAAATTATCTAACCAATGTTTTATGTTCGACCCACCTCGTTCCAAAAGTTTAGCCGCCAGAGCGTTAGCAATATTGAAACAAAAATGTGACTATTGCCAAGCCCCTGGTAGGAGTAGAAGGAAAATTGGGGACTTTCCTGAGAGCTCTTTAAATTATCTTACCAATGCTTTATGTTTGCCTCACCTCGTTCCAATAGTTTAGCCTCAGAGCGTTAGCAAAGTTGAAACAAAAATGTGACTATTGCCAAGCCCCTGGTAGGAGTAGAAGAAAGACTGAAGACTTTCCTGAGAGTTCTTTAAATTATCTAACCATTGCCTTATGTTTGACCCACAACGCTCTAATAGTTTAGCCTCAGAGCGTTAGCAAAGTTGAAACAAAAATGTGACTATTGCCAAGCGCTTGGTAGTAGTAAAGGAAAGATTGAAGACTTTCCTGAGAGCCCTTTAAATTATCTAACCAATGCTTTATGTTTGACCCACCTCGTTCCAATAGTTTAGCCGCTAGAGCGTTAGCAAAGTTGAAACAAAAGTGTGACTATTGCCAAGCGCTTAGTAGGAGTAAAAGAAAGATTGAAGTCTTTCCTGAGAGCTCTTTAAATTATCTAGCCAATGCTTTATGTTTGACCCACCTCGTTCCAATAGTTTAGCCTCAGAACGTTAGCAAAGTTGAAACAAAAATGTGACTATTGCCAAGCCCCTGGTAGGAGTAGAAGAAAGATTGAAGACTTTCCTTAGAGTTCTTTAAATTATCTAACCAATGCTTTATGTTTGACCCGCATCGCTCCAATAGTTTAGCCTCAGAGCGTTAGCAAAGTTGAAACAATAATGTGACTATTGCCAAGCCCCTGGTAGGAGTAGAAGAAATATTGAAGACTTTCCTGAGAGCTCTTTAAATTATCTAACCAATGCATTATGTGTGACTCACCTCGTTCTAATAGTTTAGCCTCAGAGCGTTATCAAAGTTGAAACAAAAATGTGACTATTGCCAAACACCTGGTAGGAGTAAAAAAAAAATTGGGTATTTCCTGAGAGCGCTTTAAATTATTTAACCAATGCTTTATGTTTGACACACCTCGTTCCAATAGTTTAGCCTCAGAGCGTTATCAAAGTTGAAACACAAAGGTGACTATTGCCAAGCCCCTGGTAGGAGTAAAAGAAAAATTGGGAACTTTCCTGAGAGCTCTTTAAATAATTTAACCAATGCTTTATGTTTGACAAACCTCGCTCCCATAGTTTAGCCGCTAGAGCGTTAGCAAAGTTAAAACAAAAATGTGACTATTGCCAAGCGCCTAGTAGGAGCAGAAGAAAGATTGAAGACTTTACTGAAAGGCCTTTAGATTATCTAACCAATGTTTTATGTTTGACCCACCTCGTTCCAAAAGTTTAGCCGCCAGAGCGTTAGCAAGATTGAAACAAAAATGTGACTATTGCCAAGCCCCTGGTAGGAGTAGAAGGAAAATTGGGGATTTTCCTGAGAGCCCTTTAAATTATCTAACCAATGCTTTATGTTTGACCCACCTCGTTCAAATAGTTTACCCGCTAAAGCGTTATCAAAAGTGAAACTAAAATGTGACTATTGCCAAGCCCCTGGTAGGAGTAGAAGAAGGAGTGAAGATTTTCCTAAGAGGTCTTTAAATTATCTAACCAATGCTTTATGTTTGACCCAGCTCGTTCCAATAGTTTAGCCGCTAGAGCGTTAGCAAAGTTGAAACAAAAATGTGACTATTGCCAAGCCAATGGTAGGAGTAGAAGAAAAATTGGGGACTTTCCTGAGAGCTCTTTAAATTATCTTACCAATGCTTTATGTTTGCCTCACCTCGTTCCAATAGTTTAGCCTCAGAGCGTTAGCAAATTTGAAACAAAAATGTGACTATTGCCAAGCCCCTGGTAGGAGTAGAAGAAAGATTGAAGACTTTCCTGAGAGCTCTTTAAATTATCTAACCAATGTTTTATGTTTGACCCACCTCGTTCAAATTGTTTAACCTCAGAGCATTAGCAACGTTGAAACAAAAATGTGAGTAAGAGTAAAAGAAAGATTGAAGACTTTCCTGAAAGCTCTTTAAATTATCTAACCAATGCTTAACGTTCGACCCACCTCGTTCCACTGGTTTAGCCGCTAGAGCGTTAGAAAAGTTGAAACAAAAATGTGACTATTGCCAAGCCAATGGTAGGAGTAGAAAAAAAATTGGGGACTTTCCTGAGAGCTCTTTAAATTATCTAACCAATGCCTAATGTTTGACCCAATTCGTTCCAATAGTTTAGCCGCTAGAGCGTTAGCAAAGTTGAAACAAAAATGTGACTATTGACAAGCCCCTGATAGAAACAGAAGAAAAATTTGGGGACTTTCCTGAGAGCTCTTTAAATTATCTTACTAATGTTTTATGTTTGACCCACCTCGTTCAAATTGTTTAGCCTCAGAGCGTTAGCAAAGTTGAAACAAAAATGTGAGTAGGACTAAATGAAAGATTGAGGACTTTCCTGAGAGCTCTTTAAATTATCTAACCAATGCTTTATGTTTGACCCACCTCGTTCCAATAGTTTAGCCTTAGAGCGTTAGCAAAGTTGAAACCAAAATGTGACTATTGCCAAGCCCCTGGTAGTAGTAGAAGAAAGATTGAAGACTTTCCTTAGAGCTCTTTAAATTATCTAACCAATGCTTTATGTTTGACCCACCTCGTTCCAATAGTTTAGCCGCTAAAGCGTTAGCAAAGTTGAAACAAAAATGTGACTATTGCCAAGCCCCTGATAGGAGTAGAAGAAAGAGTGAATGCTTTATGTTTGACCCACCTTGTTCCAATTGTTTAGCCGCTAGAGCGTTATCAAAGTTGAAACAAAAATGTGACTATTGCCAAGCCCCCGGTAGGAGTAGAAGAAAGATTGAAGACTTTCCTGAGAGCTCTTTAAATTATCTAACCAAGGCTTTATGTTTGACTCACCTCGTTCTAATAGTTTAGCCTCAGAGCGTTATCAAAGTTGTAACAAAATCGTGACTATTGCCAAACCCTTGGAAGAAATAGAAGACAAATTGGGGACTTTCCTGAGAGCTCTTTAAATTATCTAACCAACTCTTAATGTTTGACCCACCTCGTTCTAATAGTTTAGCCGCTAGAAAGTTAGCAAAGTTGAAACAAAAATGTGACTATTGCCAAGCCCCTGGTAGGAGTAAAAGAAAAATTGGGTATTTCCTGAGAGCGCTTTAAATTATTAAACCAATGCTTTATGTTTGACACACCTCGTTCCAATAGTTTAGCCTCAGAGCGTTATCAAAGTTGAAACAAAAATTTGACTATTGCCAAGCCCCTGGTAGGAGTAAAAGAAAAATTGGGGACTTTCCTGAGAGCTCTTTAAATAATTTAAGCAATGCTTTATGTTTGACAAACTTCGTTCCAATAGTTTAGCCGCTAGAACGTTAGCAAAGTTGAAACAAAAATGTGACTATTGCCAAGCGCCTGGTAGGAGCAGAAGAAAGATTGAAGACTTTACTGAAAGCCTTTTAAATTATCTAACCAATGTTTTATGTTCGACCCACCTCAATCCAAAAGTTTAGCCGCCAGAGCGTTAGCAATATTGAAACAAAAATGTGACTATTGCCAAGCCCCTGGTAGGAGTAGAAGGAAAATTGGGGATTTTCCTAAGAGCCCTTTAAATTATCTAACCAATGCTTTATGTTTGACTCACCTCGTTCAAATAGTTTACCCGCTAGAGCGTTATCAAAAGTGAAACTAAAATGTGACTATTGCCAAGCCCCTGATAGGAGTAGAAGAAAGATTGAAGACTTTCCTGAGAGCTCTTTAAATTATCTAACCAATGTTTTATGTTTGACCCACCTCGTTCAAATTGTTTAGCCTCAGAGCATTAGCAAAGTTGAAACAAAAATGTGAGTAAGAGTAGAAGAAAGATTGAAGACTTTCCTGAGAGCTCTTTAAATTATCTAACCAATGCTTTATGTTTGACCCACCTCGTTCCAATAGTTTAGCCTCAGAGCGTTAACAAAGTTGAAACAAAAATGTGACTATTGCCAAGCCAATGGTAGGAGTAGAAGAAAAATTGGGGACTTTCCTGAGAGCTCTTTAAATTATCTAACCAATGCTTAATGTTTGACCCACCTCGTTCCAATAGTTTAGCCGCTAGAGCGTTAGCAAAGTTGAAACAAAAATGTGACTATTGCCAAGCCAATGGTAGGAGTAGAAGAAAAATTGGGGACTTTCCTGAGAGCTCTTTAAATTATCTAACCAATGCTTAACGTTTGACCCACCTCGTTCCAATAGTTTAGCCGCTAGAGCGTTAGCAAAGTTGAAACAAAAATGTGACTATTGCCAAGCCAATGGTAGGAGTAGAGTAAAAATTGGGGACTTTCCTGAGAGCTCTTTAAATTATCTAACCAATGCTTAATGTTTGACCCACCTCGTTCCAATAGTTTAGCCGCTAGAGCGTTAGCAAAGTTGAAACAAAAATGTGACTATTGCCAAGCCCCTGATAGGAGTAGAAGAAAAATTGGGGACTTTCCTGAGAGCTCTTTAAATTATCTTACCAATGTTTTATGTTTGACCCACCTCGTTCAAATTGTTTAGCCTCAGAGCGTTAGCAAAGTTGAAACAAAAATGTGAGTAGGACTAAAAGAAAGATTGAAGACTTTCCTGACAGCTCTTTATATTATCTAACCAATGCTTTATGTTTGACCCACCTCGTTCCAATAGTTTAGCCTCAGAGCGTTAGCAAATTTGAAACCAAAATGTGACTATTGCCAAGCCCACGGTAGGAGTAGAAGAAAGATTGAAGACTTTCCTTAGAGCTCTTTAAATTATCTAACCAATGCTTTATGTTTGACCCACCTCATTCCAATAGTTAAGCCGCTAAAGCGTTAGCAAAGTTGAAGCAAAAATGTGACTATTGCCACGCCCCTGATAGGAGTAGAAGAAAGATTGAATGCTTTACGTTTGACCCACCTCGTTCCAATTGTTTAGCCGCTAGAGCGTTATCAAAGTTGAAACAAAAATGTGACTATTGCCAAGCCCCTGGTAGGAGTAGAAGAAAGATTGAAGACTTTCCTGAGAGCTCTTTAAATTATCTATCCAAGGCTTTATGTTTGACCCACCTCGTTCTAATAGTTTAGCCTCAGAGCGTTATGAAAGTTGTAACAAAAATGTGACTATTGCCAAACCCTTGGAAGAAATAGAAGAAAAATTGGGGACTTTCCTGAGAGCTCTTTAAATTATCTAACCAATTCTTAATGTTTGACCCACCTCGTTCTAATAGTTTAGCCGCTAGAGAGTTAGCAAAGTTGAAACAAACATGTGACTATTGCCAAGCCAATGGTAGGAGTAGAAGAAAAAGTGGGGACTTTCCTGAGAGCTCTTTAAATTATCTAACCAATGCTTAACGTTTGACCCACCTCGTTCTAATAGTTTAGCCTCAGAGCGTTATCAAAGTTGAAACAAAAATGTGACTATTGCCAAGCCAATGGTAGGAGTAGAAGAAAGATTGAAGACTTTCCTGAGAGCTCTTTAAATTATCTAACCAATGCTTAACGTTTGACCCACCTCGTTCCAATAGTTTAGCCGCTAGAGCGTTAGCAAAGTTGAAACAAAAATGTGACTATTGCCAAACCCCTGATAGGCGTAGAAGAAAAATTGGGGACTTTCCTGAGAGCTCTTTAAATTATCTTACCAATGCTTTATGTTTGACCCACCTCGTTCAAATTGTTTAGCCTCAGAGCGTTAGCAAATTTGAAACAAAAATGTGAGTTGGACTAAAAGAAAGATTGAAGACTTTCCTGAGAGCTCTTTAAATTATCTTACCAAAGTTTTATGTTTAACCCACCTCGTTCTAATAGTTTAGCCTCAGAGCGTTATCAAAGTTGAAACAAAAATGTGACAATTGCCAAGCCAATGGTAGGAGTAGAAGAAAGATTGAAGACTTTCCTGAGAGCTCTTTAAATTATCTAACCAATGCTTAACGTTTGACCCACCTTGTTCCAATAGTTTAGCCGCTAGAGCGTTAGCAAAGTTGAAACAAAAATGTGACTATTGCCAAGCCCCTGATAGGAGTAGAAGAAATATTGGGGACTTTCCTGAGAGCTATTTAAATTATCTAACCAATGTTTTATGTTTGACCCACCTCGTTCAAATTGTTTAGCCTCATAGCGTTAGCAAAGTTGAAACAAAAATGTGAGTAAGAGTAAACGAAAGATTGAAGACTTTCCTGAGAGCTCTTTAAATTATCTAACCAATGCTTTATGTTTGACCCACCTCGTTCCAATAGTTTAGCCGCTAGAGCGTTAGCAAAGTTGAAACAAAAATGTGACTATTGCCAAGCCCCTGATAGGAGTAGAAGAAAATTGAGGACTTTCCTGAGAGCTATTTAAATTATCTAACCAATGTTTTATGTTTGACCCACCTCGTTCAAATTGTTAGCCTCATAGCGTTAGCAAAGTTGAAACAAAAATGTGAGTAAGAGTAAACGAAAGATTAAAGACTTTCCTGAGAGCTCTTTAAATTATCTAACCAATGCTTTATGTTTGACCCACCTCGTACCAAGTTAGCCCAGAGCGTTAGCAAATTGAAACAAATGTGACTATTGCCAAGCCCCTGGTAGGAGTAGAAGAAAAATTGGGGACTTTCCTGAGAGCTCTTTAAATTATCTAACCAATGCTTTATGTTTGACCCACCTCGTTCTAATAGTTTAGCCGCTAGACGTTATCAAAAGTTGAAACAAAATGTGACTATTGCCAAGCCCTGGTAGGAGTAGAAGAAAGATTGAAGACTTTCCTGAGAGCTCTTTAAATTATCTAACCAATGCTTTATGTTTGACCCACCTCGTTCAATAGTTTAGCCTCAGAGCGTTAGCAAAGTTGAAACAAAAATGTGACTATTGCCAAGCCCCTGGTAGGAGTAGAAGAAAGATTGAAGACTTTCCTGAGAGCTCTTTAATTATCTAACCAATGCTTTATGTGTGACCCACCTCGTTCTAATAGTTTAGCCTCAGAGCTTATCAAAGTTAAAACAAAAATGTGACTATTGCCAAGCCCTTGGAAGAAGTAGAAGAAAAATTGGGGACTTTCCTGAGAGATCTTTAAATTATCTAACCAATGCTTAATGTTTGACCCACCTCGTTCTAATAGTTTAGCCGCTAGAGCGTTAGAAAATTAAACAAAATGTGACTATTGCCAGCCCCTGAAGAGTAAAGAAAATTGAAACTTTCCTGAGGTCTTTAATATCTAACCAATGCTTTATGTTGACCCACCTGTTCAATAGTTTAGCCGAGAGTTAGCAAAGTTGAAAAAAAATGTGATATTGCCGAGCCCCTGGTAGGAGTAGAAGAAAGATTGAATACTTTCCTGAAAGCTCTTTAAATTATCTAACCACTGCTTTATGTTTGACCCACCTCGTTCCAATAGTTTAGCCTCAAAGCGTTATCAAAGTTGACACGAAAATGTGACTATTGCCAAGCCCCTGGTAGGAGTAGAAGAAAAATTGGGGACTTTCAGTTCGCTAAAGAAGGTTTATTAACCTAAATATGTTAAACTAATGATTTGAAGCATTTCGATATCGATTGCTAAATGTGTATATACAAAAAAAGCGATTTTATACCTAAATATAAGATAACGGAATTCTAAATGCACTGCCGTTATGCCGTAATGGCTTTAGTAAGATTAAGAAGGTTAATTTACTTAAATATGTTAAGCTAATGAATTGAAGCATTGCGATATCGATTGCTAAATGTGTATATACAAGAAAATCGACTTTATACCTAAATATAAGATTACGGAATTCTTCCAAATGCACTGCCGTTATAGCGTTATGGCTTTATGTTAACTTCAGTGCGTTAAAGAAGCTTCATTAACTTAAATATGTTAAACTAATGATTTGGAGGATGGAGTCATGTGTAGAAGTTCACGCAAGTGAGGAAAGTTCTCTGATCGCCATTCACTTGGGAGTGGCCAGAAACGATTCTTTTACATATGACTCAAGCAGCTCACGACTTCCGGTCTTTGACCAATTATCCTCTGGGTAGCCTAAGAACATCCGTTTGAAGGCGAGTTAAAGTGAGAAGGCGAAACATCCCCTGCATAGGGTTGTGCGCTGGGTTTGGGACCCGCCACGTAAAAAAACACCCCCAATGAAAAGGAAAAAACAGCCTCGGATGAGAGACCCCCCTTTTGATGACGACCACGGCAAACGAAATAAGGACTATGATTTGAGGGCATGCACCTGGAATGTCCGGTCCCTTGATTGGGAAGGTGCCGCTGCCCAGCTGGTAAATGTCCTCGTAAAGATAAAGGCTGACATCACCGCCGTCCAAGAAATGCGATGGACGGGACAAGGACAGAGACGAGTAGGTCCTTGTGACATTTACTACAGTGGCCATATAAAGGAGCGCAAATTTGGTGTTGGATTTGTGGTGGGAGAGAGACTCCGTCGCCGAGTACTATCATTCACTCCTATGAATGTACGTCTAGCCACAATCCGCATCAAAGCGAGGTTCTTCAACATATCGCTGATTTGCGCCCACGCCCCGACGGAAGAGAAGGACGATGTGACCAAAGATGCCTTTTATGAGTGCTTGGAGCGCACTTATGAGAGATGCCCCCGCCACGATGTCAAAGTCGTGCTTGGCGACTTCAACGCCAGGGTGGGCAAAGAAGGTATCTTTGGCACTACGGTCAGCAAATTCAGCCTCCACGAGGAAACATTCCCAAATGGGTTGAGGTTGATCGACTTCGCCGGGGCCCGAAATATGGTTATCTGTAGTACTAGATTCCAGCATAAGAAGATACATCAAGCTACCTGGCTGTCTCCGGATCGAAAAACCACCAACCAGATCGATCATGTTGTGATAGACGGAAGACACGTCTCCAGTGTTTTAGATGTGCGTGCGCTCCGAGGTCCTTACATCGACTCGGACCACTATATTGTTGCAGCCAAAGTTCGCACTCGCCTCTGTGCAGCAAAAACCGCACGCCAACAAACACAAGGATGGTTCGACGTCGAGAAGCTGCAATCACAACAGACAGCGGAACGTTTTTCTACTCGGCTGGCACTCCTGCTCTCTGAGAGCACTCGGCAACAACTCGGTATAAGGGAACTGTGGGACGGCATTTCAAATTCCTTACGTACAGCTGCAACTGAAACCATTGGCTTTCGGAAAGTGCAAAAGAACAGCTGGTACGACGAGGAGTGCCGTGTCGCAGCGGAGAGAAAACAGGCTGCCTACCTCGCAACGTTACGATCGACCACAACACGTGCGGGATGGGATAGATACCGAGAGTTGAAGAGGGAAGCGAGACGCATTTGTAGACAGAAAAAGAAAGAGGCCGAAATGCGTGAGTACGAAGAGCTTGATAAGCTGGTCGAGAGGGGTAATGCTCGAAAATTCTACGAAAAGATGCGGCGGCTTACAGAAGGTTTCAAGACCGGAGCATACTCTTGTAGAATCCCTCAAGGTGATCTAGCCACCGATGCCCAGAGCATACTTAAATTACGGAGGGAACACTTCTCCAGCCCGCTGAATGGCAGTGAACGCACAACACCAGGAGAAAGCGAACCCGATACCCCAATCGATGACGATGGAGCAGACGTTCCATTGCCCGACCATGAAGAAGTTCGAATAGCAATTGCCCGCCTGAAAAACAACAAAGCGGCAGGGGCCGATGGATTGCCGGCCGAGCTATTCAAACACGGCGGCGAAGAGCTGATAAGGCGCATGCATCAGCTTCTTTGCAAAATATGGTCGGACGAAGTTATGGTAAATCAACAACCGACCAGATATTCACGATGCGCCAAATCTTGGAAAAGACCCGTGAAAGGAGAATCGACACACACCACCTCTTCGTCGATTTCAAAGCTGCTTTCGACAGCACGAAAAGGAGCTGCCTTTATGCCGCGATGTCTGAATTTGGTATCCCCGCAAAACTAATACGGCTGTGCAAGTTAACGTTAAGCAAAAGCTCCGTCAGAATCGGGAAGGACCTCTCCGAGCCGTTCGATACCAAACGAGGTTTCAGACAAGGCGATTCCTTATCGTGCGACTTTTTCAACCTGCTTCTGGAGAAAATAATTCGAGCTGCAGAACTCAACAGAGAAGGTACCATCTTCTATAAGAGTGTACAACTGCTGGCGTATGCCGATGATATTGATATCATCGGCCTCAACACCCGCGCCGTTAGTTCTGCTTTCTCCAGACTGGACAAGGAAGCAAAAGAAATGGGTCTGGCAGTGAACGAGGGCAAGACGAAATATCTCCTGTCATCAAACAAACAGTCGTCGCACTCGCGACTTGGCACTCACGTCACTGTTGACAGTCATAACTTTGAAGTTGTAGATAATTTCGTCTATCTTGGAACCAGCGTAAACACCACCAACAATGTCAGCCTAGAAATCCAACGCAGGATAACTCTTGCCAACAGGTGCTACTTCGGACTAAGTAGGCAATTGAGAAGCAAAGTCCTCTCTCGACAAACAAAAACCAAACTCTATAAGTCACTCATAATTCCCGTCCTGCTATATGGTGCAGAGGCTTGGACGATGTCAACAACGGATGAGTCGACGTTGCGAGTTTTCGAGAGAAAAGTTCTGCGAAAGATTTATGGTCCTTTGCGCGTTGGCCACGGCGAATATCGCATTCGATGGAACGATGAGCTGTACGAGATATACGACGACATTGACATAGTTCAGCGCATTAAAAGACAGCGGCTACGCTGGCTAGGTCATGTTGTCCGGATGGATGAAAACACTCCAGCTCTGAAAGTATTCGACGCAGTACCCGCCGCGGGAAGCAGAGGAAGAGGAAGACCTCCACTCCGTTGGAAGGACCAAGTGGAGAAGGACCTGGCCTCGCTTGGAATATCCAATTGGCGCTAAGTAGCGAAGAGAAGAAACGACTGGCGCGCTGTTGTTGACTCGGCTATAATCGCGTAAGCGGTGCCTATGCCAGTAAAGAAGAAGAATGATTTGAAGCATTTCGATATCGATTGCTAAATGAGTATATACAAGAAAATCGACTTTATACCTAAATATAATATTAATTAATTCTTCTAAATGCACTACCGTTATGCCGTTAAGGCTTTTGTAGACTTCATTAAGATAAGAGAGGGTTAAATAACTTAAATATGTTAAATTAACGATTTGAAGCATTTCGATATCGATTGCTAAATGTGTATATACAACATAATCGACTTTATACCTAAATATAAGATAACGGAGTTCTTCTAAATGCACTGCCGTTATGCCGTTATGGCTTTATGTTAACTTCAGATCGTCAAAGAAGGTTTATTAACTTAAATATGTTAAACCAGTTATTTGAAGCATTTCGAAATCAATTTTTAATGCATATATACAAGAAAATCGACTTTATACCTAAATATAAGATTACAGAATTCTTCCAAATGTACTGTCGTTATGCCGCCATGGCTTTATATCAACTTCAATACTTTTAAGAAGGTTAATTAACTTAAACATGTTAAACAAATGATTTGAAGCATTTCGATATCGATTGCTAAATGTGTATATACAACAAAACCGACTTTTTACCCAAATATAAGATTACGGAATTCTTCCAAATGCACTGCCGTTATACCGATATGGCTTTATGTAAACTTCAGTAAGATAAAGAAGGTTAATTAACTTAAATATGTTAACTTAAATATGTTAAACTAATGACTTGAAGCATTTCGTTATCGATTGCTAAATGGGTAAATACAACAAAATCGACTTTATAACTAAATATAAGATTACGGAACTCTTCCAAATGCATTGCCGTTATGCCGTTAAGGCTTTTGTAGACTTCAGTAAGACAAAGAGGATTAATTAACTTAAATATGTTAAACTTATGATTTGAAGTATTTCGATATCGATTGCTAAATATGTATATACAAGAAAATCGACTTTATACCTAAATATAAGATTACGGAATTCTTCCAAATGTACTGTCGTTATGCCGCCATGGCTTTGTATCACCTTCAATACGTTAAAAAAGGTTAATTATTTTAAATATTGTTAAACTAATGGTTTGAAGCATTTTGATATCGATTGCTAAATTTGCAAATATAAGAAAATCGACTTTATACCTAAATATAAAATTATAACATTACGGAATTCTTCTAAATGCACTGCCGTCATACCGTTAAGGCTTTATGTAGACTTTAGTGAGCTAAAAAATGTTTATTATCTTAATATGCTAAACAAATGGTTCGAAGCATTTCGATATCGATAGCTAAATATGTATATATAAGAAAATCGACTTTGTACCTAAATATAAGATTACGGAATTCTTTTATATCCACTGCCGGTATGCCAACATCAGATCGCTAAAGAAGGTTAATTAACTTAAATATGTTAAACTAATGAGTTGAAGCATTTCGATATCGATTGCTAAATGCTTATATACAAGAAAATCGATTTTATACCTAAATAAAAGATTACGGAATTCACCCAAATGCACTGCCGTTATGGCTTTATATTAACTTCAGTAAGATAAAGAAGGTTAATTAACCAAAATATGCTAAACCAGTTATTTGAAGATTTTCGATATGGATTGCTAAATGTGTAAATCCAAGAAAATCGACTACATACCTAAATATAAGATTACGGAATTCTTCTACATGCACTGCCATTATGGCGCCATGGCTTTATGTTAACTTCAGGCGTTAAAGAAGCTTTATTAACTTAAATATGTTAAACTAATGATTTGAAGCATTTCGATATCGATTGCTAAATGAGTATATACAAGAAAATCGAATTCATACCTAAACATAAGATTACGTAATTCTTCTAAATGCACTGCCGTTATGCAGTTATGGCTTTATATTAACTTCAGTTCGTTAAAGAAGGTTTATTAACTTAAATATGTTAAGCCAGTTATTTGAAGCATTTCGATATCGAAAGCTTAATGCATATATACAAGAAAATCGACTTTATACCTAAATATAAGACTACGGAATTCTTCCAAATGTACTGTCGTTATGCCGCCATGGCCCTTTATCAACTTCAATGCGTTAAATAAGGTTAATTAACTTAAATATGTTAAACTAATGATTTGAAGCATTTCGATATCGATTGCTAAATGTGTATATACAAGAAAATCGAATTTATACCTAAATATAAAATTATAACATTACGGAATTCTTCTAAATGCACTGCCGTTATGCCGTTAAGGCTTTATGTAGACTTCAGTAAGCTAAAAAATGTTTATTAACTTAATATGTTAAACTAATGATTTGAAGCATTTCGATATCGATATCTAAATGTGTATATAAAAGAAAATCGACTTTATACCTAAATATAAGATTACGGAATTCTTCCAAATGCACTGCCGTTATACCGTTATGGCTTTATGTAAACTTCAGTAAGAAAAAGAAGGATAATTAATTTAAATATGTTAAACTAATGATTTGAAGCATTTCGATATCGACTACTAAATGTGTATATACAAGAAAATCGACTTTATACCTAAATATAAGATAACGGAATTCTTCTACATGCACTGCCGTTATGCCGCCATGATTTTATGCCAACTTCAGTTCTTCAAAGAAAGTTTATTAACTTAAATATGTTAAACTAATGAGTTGAAGCATTTCGATATCGATAGCTAAATGTGTATTTACAAGAAAATCGACTTTATACCTAAATATAAGATAACGGAATTCTTCTACATGCACTGCCGTTATGCCATCATGGCTATATGCAAACTTCTGATCATTAAAAAAGGTATATTAACTTAAATATGTTAAACTAATGAGTTGAACCATCCCGATATCGATTGCTAAATGTGTATATACAAAAAATCGACTTTATTCCTAAATATAAGATTACGGAATTCTTCCAAATGCACTGCCGTTATACCGTTATGGCTTTATGTAAACTTCAGTAAGAAAAAGAAGGATAATTAACTTAAATATGTTAAACTAATGATTTGAAGCATTTCGATATCGATTACTAAATGTGTATATACAAGAAAATCGACTTTATACCTAAATATAAGATAACGGAATTCTTCTACATGCACTGCCGTTATGCCGCCATGATTTTATGCCAACTTCAGTTCTTCAAAGAAAGTTTATTAACTTAAATATGTTAAACCAATGAGTTGAAGCATTTCGATATCGATAGCTAAATGTGTATATAAAAGAAAATCGAATTTTTCCCTATATATAAGATAACGGAATTCTTCTACATGCACTGCCCTTATACCGTCATGGCTTTATGTTAACTTCAGTGCTTTAAAGAAGGCCTATTAACTTAAATATGTTAAAATAATGATTTGAAACATTTCGATATATATATCGACTTTATATCTAAATATAAGATTATACCTAAATATAAGATTACGTAATTTTTCTAAATGCACTGCCGTTATGCCGTTAAGGCTTGATGTAGACTTCAGGAAGATAAATAGGGTTAATTAACTTAAATATGTTAAACTAATGATTTGAAGCATTTCGATATCGCTTGCTCGATGTGTTTATACAACAAATCGATTTTATACCTAAATATAAAATTACGGAATTCTTCTACATGCACTGCCGTTATGCCGCCATGGCTTCATGTCACCTTCGGTAGGTTAAAGAAGGTAATTTAACTTAAATATGTTAAACTAATGATTTGAAGCATTTTGATATCGATTGCTAAATGTGCTAGTACAAGAAACTTGACTTTATACCTATACATAGGATAACGGAATTCTTCCGAATGCACTGCCGTTAAACCGCCATGGCTTTATGTCAACTTCAGTTCTTTAAAGAAGGTTTGTTAACTTAAATATGTTAAACTAATGATTTGAAGCATTTCGATATCGATATCTTAATGTGTATATAAAAGAAAATGGACTTTATACCTAAATATAAGATTACGGAATTCTTCCAAATGCACTGCCGTTATACCGTTATGGCTTTATGTAAACTTCAGTAAGAAAAAGAAGGATAATTAACTTAAATATGTTAAACTTATGATTTGAAGTATTTCGATATCGATTGCTAAATATGTATATACAAGAAAATCGACTTTATACCTAAATATAAGATTACCGAATTCTTCCACATTACTGTCGTTATGCCGCCATGGCTTTATTTCACCTTCAATACGTTAAAGATGGTTAATTAACTTAAATATGTTAAACTAATGATTTGAAGCATTTCGATGTCGATTGCTAAATATGTAAATACAAGAAAATCGACTTTATACCTTAATATAATATTACGGAATTCTTCTAAATGCACTGCAGTTATACCGTTAAGGCTTTATGTAAACTTCAGTGCGTTAAAGAAGGTTTATTATAAATAACTTGAAAATGTAAAACTAATGATTTGAAGCATTTCGATATCGATTGCTAAATGTCTATATATACAAGAAAATCGACTTTACATATACCTAAATATAAGATTACGGAATTTTTCCAAATGTGCTGTCGTTATGCCGCCATGGCTTTATATCAACTTCAATACGTTAAAGAAGGTTAATTAACTTAAATATGTTAATTTAATGATTTGAAGCATTTCGATATAGCTTGCTAAATGTGTATATAAAAGAAAATCGAATTTTTCCCTATATATAAGATAACGGAATTCTTCTAAACGCACTGCCGTTATGCCGTTAAGGCTTTATGTAGACCTCATTAAGCTTAAAAATTTTTATTAACTTAATATGTTAAACTAATGATGTGAAGCATTTCGATATGGATTGCTAAATGTGCATATACAAGAAAATCGACTTTATACCTAAATATAAGATTACGGAATTGTTCCGAATGTACTGTCGTTATGCCGCCATGGCTTTGTTTCACCTTCAATACGTTAAAGAAGGTTTATTAACTTAAATATGTTAAACTAATGATTTGAAGCATTTCGATATCGATTGCTAAATGAGTATATACAAGAAAATCGAATTCATACCAAAATATAAGATTACGTAATTCTTCTAAATGCACTGCCGTTATGCCGTTAAGGCTTTTGCAGACTTCAGTAAGAAAAAGAGGGTTAAGCAACTTAAATATGTTAAACTAATGATTTGAAGCATTTCGATATTGATTGCTAAATGTGTATGTACAATAAAATCGACTTTATACCTAAATATAAGAAAACGGAATTCATATAAATATACTGCCGTTATGCTGTTATGGCTTTATGTAAGATAAAGAAGGTTAATTAACTTAAATATGCTAAACCAGTTATTTGAATCATTTCGATATCGATTGCAAAATGTGTATGTACAAGAAAATCGACTTTATGCCTAAATATAAGACTACGGAATTCTTCCAAACGTACTGCCGTTAGGCCGTTATGGCTTTATATTAACATCAGTTCGTTAAAGAAGGTTTATTAACTTTAGTATGTTAAACCAGTTATTTGAAGCATTTCGATATCGATTGCCTAATGCATATATACAAGAAAATCAACTTTATACCTAAATATAAGACTACGGAATTCTTCCAAATGTACTGTCGTTATGCCGCCATGGCTTTATATCAACTTCAATACGTTAAAGAAGGTTAATTAACTTAAATATGTTAAACTAATGATTTCAAGCATTTCGATATGGATATCTAAATGTGTATATAAAAGAAAATCGACTTTATACCTGAATATAAGATTACGGAATTCTTCCAAATGCACTGCCGTTATGGCTTTATATCAACTGCAATACGTTAAAGAAGGTTAATTAACTTAAATATGTTAAACTAATGATTTGAAGCATTTCGATATCTCTTGCCAAATATGTATATACAAGAAAATCGAATTTATACCTAAATATAAGATAACGGAATTCTTCTACATGCACTGCCGTTATGCCGTTAACGCTTTATGTAGACTTCAGTGCGTTAAAGAAGGTTTATTAACTTAAATATGTTAAACTAATAATTTAAAGCATTTCGATATCGATTGCCAAATGCGTATATACAAGAAAATTGACTTTATACCTAAATCCAATCCTACTGTCATTATGCCTCCATGGCTTTGTATCAACTTCAATACGTTAAAGAAGGTTAATTCTTTTAAATATGTTAAACTAATGGTTTAAAGCATTTCGATATCGATTGCTAAGTGTGCAAATACAAGAAAATCGACATTATACCTAAATATAAAATTATAACATTACGGAATTCTTCTAAATGCACTGCCGTTATACCGTTAAGGCTTTATGTAGACTTCAGTAAGCTAAAAAATGTTTATTAACTTAATATGTTAAACTAATGAGCTAAAGCATTTAGATATCGATTGCTAAATGTGTATATACAAGAAAATTGATTTTATACCTAAATATAAGATTACGTAATTCTTCTAAATGCTCTGCCGTTATGGCTTTATATTAACTTCAGTTCGTTAAAGAAGGTTAATTAACTTAAATATGTTAAACCAGTTATTTGAAGTATTTCGATATCGACTGCTAAATGAGTAAATACAAGAAAATCGACTTTACACCTAAATATAAAATTATAACATTACGGAATTTTTCTTAATGCACTGCCGTTATACCGTTAAGGCTTTATGTAGACTTCAGTAAGCTAAAATATGTTTATTAACTTAATATGTTAAACTAATGATTTGAAGCATTTCGATATCGATAGCTAAATATGTATGTAAAAAAAAATCGAATTCATACCTAAATATAAGATAACGTAATTCTTCCAAATGCACTGCCGCTATGGCGCCATGGCTTTATGTTAACTTCAGGCGTTAAAGAAGCTTTATTAACTTAAATATGTTAAACTAATGATTTGAAGCATTTCGATATCGATTGCTAAATGTGTATGTACAACAAAATCGAATTCATACCTAAATATAAGATTACGTAATTCTTCTAAATGCACTGCCGTTATGGCTTTATATTAACTTCAGTTCGTTAAAGAAGGTTAATTAACTTAAATATGTTAAACCAGTTATTTGAAGCATTTCGATATCGACTGCTAAATGAGTAAATACAAGAAAATCGACTTTAAACCTAAATATAAAATTATAACATTACGGAATTCTTCTAAATGCACTGCCGTTATACCGTTGAGGCTTTATGTAGACTTCAGTAAGCTAAAAAATGTTTATTAACTTAATATGTTAAACTAATGATTTGAAGCATTTCGATATCGATAGCTAAATGTGTATATACAAGAAAATCGACTTTGTACCTAAATATAAGATTACGGAATTTTTCCAAATGTGCTGTTGTTATGCCGCCATGGCTTTATATCAACTTCAATACGTTAAAGAAGGTTAATTAACTTAAATATGTTAAACTAATGATTTGAAGCATTTCGATATCGATTGCTAAATGTGTATGTACAACAAAATCGACTTTATACCTAAATAAAAGATAACGGAATTCATATAAATATACTGCCGTTATGCCGTTATGGCTTTATGTAAGCTTCAGTAAGATAAAGAAGGTTAATTAACTTAAATATGCTAAACCAGTTATTTGAATCATTTCGATATCGATTGCAAAATGTGTATGTACAAGAAAATCTACTTTATCCCTAATTATAAGATTACGGAATTCTTCCGAATGTACTGTCATTATGCCACCATGGCTCTTTATCAACTTCAATACGTTGAAGAAGGTTAATTAATTTAAATATGTTAAACTAATGATTTAAAGCATTTCGATATCGATTGCTAAATGTGAATATACAAGTAAATCGAATATATATCTAAATATAAAATAAAAAAAATACGGAATTCTTCCAAATGCACTGCCGTTATACCGTTAAGGCTTTATGTAGACTTCAGTAAGCTAAAAAATGTTTATTAACTTAATATGTTAAACTAATGATTTGAAGCATTTCGATATCGATAGCTAAATGTGTATGTAAAAGAAAATCGAATTCATACCTAAATATAAGACTACGGAATTCATATAAATATACTGCCGTTATGCCGTTATGGCTTTATATTAACTTCAGTTCGTTAAAGAAGGTTGATTAACTTAAATATGTTAAACCAGTTATTTGAAGCATTTCGTTATCGACTGCTTAATGCATATATACAAGAAAATCGACTTTATACCTAAATATAAGACTACGGAATTCTTCCAAATGTACTGTCGTTATGCCGCCATGGCTCTTTATCAACTTCAATACGTTAAAGAAGGTTAATTAACTTAAATATGTTAAACTAATGATTTGAAGCATTTCGATATCGCTTGCTAAATTTGTATACACAAGAAAATCGAATTTATACCTAAATATTAATATATAACATTACGGCACTGCCGTTATACCGCTAAGGCTTTATGTAGACTTCAGTAAGCTAAAAAATGTTTATTAACTTAACATGATAAACTAATGATTTCAAGCATTTCGATATGGATATAGAAATGTGTATATACAAGAAAATCGACTTTATACCTAAATATAAGATTACGGAATTCTTCCAAATGCACTGCCGTTATGGCTTTATATCAACTGCAATACGTTAAAGAAGGTTAATTAACTTAAATATGTTAAACTAATGATTTGAAGCATTTCGATATCGCTTGCCAAATATGTATATACAAGAATATCGAATTTATACCTAAATATAAGATAACGGAGTTCTTGTACATGCACTGCCGTTATACCGTTAAGGCTTTATGTAGACTTCAGTAAGCAAAAAAATGTTTATTAACTTAATATGTTAAACTAATGATTTGAAGCATTTCGATATCGATAGCTAAATGTGTATATACAAGAAAATCGACTTTGTACCTAAATATAAGATTACGGAATTTTTCCAAATGTGCTGTTGTTATGCCGCCATGGCTTTATATCAACTTCAATACGTTAAAGAAGGTTAATTAACTTAAATATGTTAAACTAATGATTTGAAGCATTTCGATATCGATAGCTAAATGTGTATGTACAACAAAATCGACTTTATACCTAAATAAAAGATAACGGAATTCATATAAATATACTGCCGTTATGCCGTTATGGCTTTATGTATGCTTCAGTAAGATAAAGAAGGTTAATTAACTTAAATATGCTAAACCAGTTATTTGAATCATTTCGATATCGATTGCAAAATGTGTATGTACAAGAAAATCTACTTTATACCTAAATATAAGATTACGGAATTCTTCCGAATGTACTGTCATTATGCCACCATGGCTCTTTATCAACTTCAATACGTTGAAGAAGGTTAATTAATTTAAGTATGTTAAACTAATGATTTAAAGCATTTCGATATCGATTGCTAAATGTGAATATACAAGAAAATTGACTTTATACCTAAATATAAGATTACGGAATTCTTCCGAATGTACTGTCATTATGCCACCATGGCTCTTTATCAACTTCAATACGTTGAAGAAGGTTAATTAACTTAAATATGTTAAACTTATGATTTAAAGCATTTCGATATCGATTGCTAAATGTGTATATACAAGAAAATTGACTTTATACCTAAATATAAGATTACGGAATTCTTCCGAATGTACTGTCATTATGCCGCCATGGCTTTGTATCAACTTCAATACGTTAAAGAAGGTTAATTATTTTAAATATGTTAAACTAATGGTTTGAAGCATTTCGATATCGATCGCTAAGTGTGCAAATACAAGAAAATCGACTTTATACCTAAATATAAGATTACGGAATTCTTCTAAATGCACTGCCGTTATACCGTTAAGGTTTTATGTAGACTTTAGTAAGAAGCTAAAAAATGTTTAATAATTTAATATGTTAAACAAATGATTTGAAGCATTTCGATATCGATAACTAAATATGTATATACAAGAAAATCGACTTTATACCTAAATATAAGATTACGGAATTCTTCTACGTCCACTGCCGTTATGCCAACTTCAGATCGTTAAAGAAGGTTTATTAACTTAAATATGTTAAACTAATGAGTTGAAGCATTTCGATATCGATCGCTAAATGTGTATATACAAGAAAATCGATTTTATACCTAAATAAAGGATTACGGAATTCACTCAAATATACTGCCGTTATGCCGTTATGGCTTTATTAAAACTTCAGTAAGATAAAGAAGGTTAATTAACCTAAATACGCTAAACCAGTTATTTGAAGATTTTCGATATCGATTGCTAAATATGCAAATCCAAGAAAATCGACTACATACCTAAATATAAGATTACGGAATTCTTCTGCGTGCACTGCAGTTATGAAAGGTAAAGAAGGTTTATTAACTTAAATATGTTAAACTAATGATTTGAAGCATTTAGATATCGATTGCTAAATGTGTATATACAAGAAAATCGATTTTATACCTAAATATAAGATTACGTAATTCTTCTAAATGCACTGCCGTTATGGCTTTATATTAACTTCAGTTCGTTAAAGAAGGTTAATTAACTTAAATATGTTAAACCAGTTATTTGAAGCATTTCGATATCGACTGCTAAATGAGTAAATACAAGAAAATCGACTTTACACCTAAATATAAAATTATAACATTACGGAATTCTTCTTAATGCACTGCCGTTATACCGTTAAGGCTTTATGTAGACTTCAGTAAGCTAAAATATGTTTATTAACTTAATATGTTAAACTAATGATTTGAAGCATTT
>JAPZAG010000993.1:0-43888 GCA_027475135.1 Bactrocera correcta | reverse complement strand
GCTATCGATACCGAAATGCTTCAAATCATTCGTTTAACATATTTAAGTTCGTTAACCTTCTTTAACGTAATGAAGGTGATATAAAGCCATGGCGCCATAACGACAGTAATTTGGAAGAATTCCGTAATCTTATATTTAGGTATAAAGTCGATTTTGTTGTGTATACTCATTTAGCAATCGATATTGAAATGCTTCAAATCATTAGTTTAACATATTTAAGTCAACAAAGCTACTTTAACGCACTGAAGTTAACACAAAGCCATGGCGGCATAACGGCGGTGCATGTAGAAGAATTCCGTAATCTTATATTAAGGTATAAATTCGATTTTTTTGTATATACTCATTTAGCAATCGATATCGAAATGCTTCAAATCATTAGTTTAACATATTTAAGTTAACAAACCTAATTTAACGCACTGAAGTTAACACAAAGCCATGGCGGCATAACAGCAGTACATGTAGAAGAATTCCGTAATATTATATTTAGGTATAAATTCAATTTTTTTTAGCAATCGATATCGAAATATATAACGGCAGTGCATTTAGAAGAACTTCGTAATGTTATAATTTTATATTTAGGTATAAATTCGATTTTCTTGTATATACACATTTAGCTATCGATATCGAAATGCTTCAAATCATTAGTTTAACATATTTAAGTTAATTAACCTTCTTTAACGTATTGAAGTTGATGTAAAGCCATGGCAGCATAACGACAATGCATTTGGAAGAATTCCGTGGTCTTATATTTATGTATAAAGTCGATTTTCTTGTATATACACATTTAGCAATCGATATCGAAATGCTTCAAATCATTAGTTTAACATATTAAAGTTAATTAACCATCTTTAACGTATTGAAGGTGAAATAAAGCCATGGCGCCATAACGACAGTAATTTGGAAGAATTCCGTAATCTTATATTTAGGTATAAAGTCGATTTTCTTGTATATATGCATTTAGAAATCGATATCGAAATGCTTCAAATCATAAGGTGAAACAAAGCCATGGCGCCATAACGACAGTAATTTGGAAGAATTCCGTAATCTTATATTTAGGTATAAAGTCGATTTTCTTGTATATATGCATTTAGAAATCGATACCGAAATGCTTCAAATCATTAGTTTAACATATTTAAGTTAATTAACCATCTTTAAAGTATTGAAGGTAAAATAAAGCCATGGCGCCATAACGACAGTAATTTAGAAGAATTCCGTAATCTTATATTTAGGTATAAAGTCGATTTTCTTGTATATATGCATTAAGCAATCCATATCGAAATGCTTCAAATAACTGGTTTAACATATTTAAGTTAATAAACCTTCTTTAACGCACTGAAGTTAACACAAAGCCATGGCGGCATAAAGGCAGTGCATGTAGAAGAATTCCGTAATCTTATATTTATGCATTAGAAATCGATATCGAAATGCTTCAAATCATAAGGTGAAATAAAGCCATGGCGCCATAACGACAGTAATTGGGAAGAATTCCGTAATCTTATATTTAGGTATAAAGTCGATTTTCTTGTAAATATGCATTTAGAAATCGATACCGAAATGCTTCAAATCATTAGTTTAACATATTTAAGTTAATTAACCATCTTTAACGTATTGAAGGTGAAATAAAGCCATGGCGCCATAACGGCAGTGCATGTAGAAGAATTCCGTAATCTTATATTTAGGTATAAATTCGATTTTTTTGTATATACACATTTAGCAATCGATATCGAAATGCTTCAGATAACTGGTTTAACATATTTAAGTTAATAAACCTTCTTTAACGCACTGAAGTTAACACAAAGCCATGGCGGCATAACGGCAGTGCATGTAGAAGAATTCCGTAATCTTATATTTAGGTATAAATTCGATTTTTTTGTATATACACATTTAGCAATCGATATCGAAATGCTTCAGATAACTGGTTTAACATATTTAAGTTAATAAACCTTCTTTAACGCACTGAAGTGTACGTAAAGCCATAACGGTATAACGGCAGTGCATTTAGAAGAAATCCGTAATCGTATATTAGGTATAAAGTCGATTTTCTTGTATATACACATTTAGCAATCGATAACGAAATGCTTCAAATCATTAGTTTAACATATTTAAGTTAATTAACCTTCTTTAACGTATTGAAGTTAATATAAAGCCATGGCGGCATAACGGCAGTGCATGTAGAAGAAGTAATCTTATATTTAGGTATAAAGTCGATTTTGTTGTATATACACATAAGCAATGGATATCGAGATGGTTCAACTCATTAGTTTAATATATTTAAGTTAATTAACCTTCTCTAACGTATTGAAGTTGATTTAAAGCCATGGCGGCATAACGACAGTACATTTGGAAGAATTCCGTAATGTTATATTTAGGTATAAAGTCGATTTTGTTGTATATACTCATTTAGCAATCAATATCGAAATGCTTCAAATCATTAGTTTAACATATTTAAGTCAACAAACCTACTTTAACGCACTGAAGTTAACACAAAGCCATGGCGGCATAACGGCAGTGCATGTAGAAGAATTCCGTAATCTTATATTTAGGTATAAATTCGATTTTTTTGTATATACTCATTTAGCAATCGATATCGAAATGCTTCAAATCATTAGTTTAACATATTTAAGTTAACAAACCTACTTTAAAGCACTGAAGTTAACACAAAGCCATGGCGGCATAATGGCAGTACATGTAGAAGAATTCCGTAATCTTATATTTAGGTATAAATTCAATTTTTTTGTATATACACATTTAGCAATCGATATCGAAATATATAACGGCAGTGCATTTAGAAGAACTTCGTAATGTTATAATTTTATATTAAGGTATAAATTCGATTTTCTTGTATATACACATTTAGCTATCGATATCGAAATGCTTCAAATCATTAGTTTAACATATTTAAAATAATTAACCTTCTTTAAAGGATTGAAGTTGATACAAACCTTGGCGGCATAACGGCAGTACATTTGGAAGAATTCCGTAAACTTATATCTATTTATAAAGTCGATTTTCTTGTATATACACATTTAGCAATCGATATCGAAATGCCTCAAATCATTAGTTTAACATATTAAAGTTAATTAACCATCTTTAACGTATTGAAGGTGAAATAAAGCCATGGCGCCATAACGACAGTAATTTGGAAGAATTGCGTAATCTTATATTTAGGTATAAAGTCGATTTTCTTGTATATATGCATTTAGAAATCGATACCGAAATGCTTTAAATCATTAGTTTAACATATTTAAGTTAATTAACCATCTTTAGCGTATTGAAGGTGAAATAAAGCCATGGCGCCATAACGACAGTAATTTAGAAGAATTCCGTAATCTTATTTTTAGTTATAAAGTCGTTTTTCTTGTATATATGCATTAAGCAACCGATATCGAAATGCTTCAAATAACTGGTTTAACATATTTAAGTTAATAAACCTTCTTTAACGCACTGAAGTTAACACAAAGCCATGGCGGCATAACGGCAGTGCATGTAGAAGATTTCCGTAATCTTATATTTAGGAATAAATTCGATTTTTTTGTATATACACATTTAGCAATCGATATCGAAATGCTTCAAATCATTAGTTTAACAAATTTAAGTTAATTAACCTTCTATTACGTATTGAAGGTGTTATAAAGCCATGGCGACATAACGACAGTACATTTGGAAGAATTCCGTAATCTTATATTTAGGTATAAAGTCGATTTTGTTGTATATATGCATTAAGCAATCGATTTCGAAAATCTTCAAATCATTAGTTTAACATATTTGAGTTAATTAACATTCTTTAACGTATTGAAGGTGATATAAAGCCATGGCGACATAACGACAGTACATTTGGAAGAATTCCGTAATCTTATATTTAGGTATAAAGTCGATTTTCTTGTATATACACATTAAGCAATCGATATCGAAATGCATCAAATCATTAGTTTAACATATTAAAGTTAATTAACCATCTGTAACATATTGAAGGTGAAATAAAGCCATGGCGGCATAACGACAGTACATTTGGAAGAATTCCGTAATCTTATATTTAGGTATAAAGTCGATTTTCTTGTATATATGCATTTAGAAATCGATATCGAAATGCTTCAAATCATTAGTTTAACATATTTAAGTTAATTAACCATCTTTAACGTATTGAAGGTGAAATAAAGCCATGGCGCTATAACGACAGTAATTTGGAAGAATTCCGTAATCTTATATTTAGGTATAAAGTCGATTTGCTTGTATATATGCATTAAGAAATCGATATCGAAATGCTTCAAATCATTAGTTTAACATATTTAAGTTAATTAACCATCTTTAACGTATTGAAGGTGAAATAAAGCCATGGCGCCATAACGACAGTAATTTGGAAGAATTCCGTATCCTTATATTTAGGTATAAAGTCGATTTTCTTGTATATATGCATTAAGCAATCGATATGGAAATGCTTCAAATAACTGGTTTAACATATTTAAGTTAATAAACCTTCTTTAACTAACTGAAGTTAACATAAGGCCATGGCGGAATAACGGCAGTGCATTTGGAAGAATTCCGTTATCCTATGTTTAGGCATAAAGTCAAGTTTCTTGTACTAGCACATTTAGCAATCGATATCGAAATGCTTCAAATCATTAGTTTAACATATTTAAGTTAAATTACCATCTTTAACCTACCGAAGGTGACATGAAGCCATGGCGGCATAACGGCAGTGCATGTAGAAGAATTCCGTAATTTTATATTTAGGTATAAAATCGATTTTGTTGTATAAACACATTTAGCAATCAATACCGAAATGCTTCAAATCATTAGTTTAACATATTTAAGTTAAATAACCCTCTTTGTCTTACTTAAGTTACGTAAAGCCTTGGCGGCATAACGGCAGTGCATGTAGAAGAATTCCGTAATTTATATTTAGGTATAAATCGATTTTTTGTATATACACATTTAGCAATCGACATCGAAATGCTTCAAATCATTATGTTTAACATATTTAAGTTAATAAGCCTTCTTTAACGCACTGAAGTTACGTAAAGCCATAACGGTATAACGGCAGTGCATTTAGAAGAATTCCGTAATCGTTATATTAGGTATAAAGTCGATTTTCTTGTATATACACATTTAGCAATCGATATCGAAATGCTTCAAATCATTAGTTTAACATATTTAAGTTAATAAACCTTCTTTAACGCACTGAAGTTAAATAAAGCCATGGCGGTATAACGGCAGTGCATTTAGAAGAATCCGTAATCTTATATTTAGGTATAAAGTCGATTTTGTTGTATATACACATTTAGCAATCGATATCGAAATGCTTCAACTCATTAGTTTAACATATTTAAGTTAATTAACCTTCTTTAACGTATTGAAGTTGATATAAAGCCATGGCGGCATAACGGCAGTGCATGTAGAAGAATTCCGTAATCTTATATTTAGGTATAAAGTCGATTTTGTTGTATATACACATTTAGCAATCGATATCGAAATGCTTCAAATCATTAGTTTAACATTTTTAAGTTAATAAACATTTTTTAGTTTAAATTGAGGTCTACAAAAGAGCCTTAACGGTATAACGGCAGTGCATTTAGAAGAATTCCGTAATGTTAAAATTTAAGGTAAAAAAGTCGATTTTGTTGTATGTACTCATTTAGAAGTCGATATCGAAATGCTTCAAATCATTAATTTAACATATTTAAGTTAATTAACCTTCTTTAACGTATTGAAGTGATACAAACCATGGCGGTATAAAGACAGTGCATTTGGAAGAATTCCGTAATGTTATATTTAGGTATAAAGTCGATTTTGTTGTATATACACATTTAGCAATCGATTTCGAAATCTTCAAATCATTAGTTTAACATATTTGAGTTAATTAACATTCTTTAACGTTTTAAAGGGTTGATATAAAGCCATGGCGCCATAACGACAGTACATTTGAAAGAATTCCGTAATCTTATATTTAGGTATAAAGTCGATTTTCCTGTATATACACATTAAGCAATCGATATCGAAATGCTTCAAATATCAGGTTTAGCATATTTAGGTTAATTTACCTTCTTTAACGCACTGAAGTTAACACAAAGCCATGGCGGCATAACGGCAGTGCATGTAGAAGAATTCCGTAATCTTATATTTAGGTATAAATTCAATTTTTTTGTGTACACACATTAAGCAATCGATATCGAAATGCTTCAAATCATTAGTTTAACAAATTTAAGTTAATTAACCTTCTTTAACGTATTGAAGGTGTTATAAAGCCATGGCGACATAACGACAGTACATTTGGAAGAATTCCGTAATCTTATACTTAGGTATAAAGTCGATTTTGTTGTATATATGCATTTAGCAATCGATTTCGAAAATCTTCAAATCATTAGTTTAACATATTTGAGTTAATTAACATTCTTTAACGTATTGAAGGTGATATAAAGGCATGGCGACATAACGACAGTACATTTGGAAGAATTCCGTAATCTTATATTTAGGTATAAAGTCGATTTTTTGTATATACATTTAGCAATCGATATCGAAATGCTTCAAATCATTAGTTTAACAATTTAGTTAATTAACTTCTTTAACGTATTGAAGGTGATATAAAGGCATGGCGACATAACGACAGTACATTTGGAAGAATTCCGTAATCTTATATTTAGGTATAAAGTCGATTTTGTTGTATATATGCATTTAGCAATCGATTTCGAAAATCTTCAAATCATTAGTTTAACATATTTGAGTTAATTAACATTCTTTAACATATTGAAGGTGAAATAAAGCCATGGCGGCATAACGGCAGTACATTTGGAATAATTCCGTAATCTTATATTTAGGTATAAAGTCGCTTTTCTTGTATATTTTCATTTAGCAATCGATATCGAAATGCCTCAAATCATTAGTTTAACATATTTAAGTTAATTAACCATCTTTAACGTATTGAAGGTAAAATAAAGCCATGGCGCCATAACGACAGTAATTTGGAAGAATTCCGTAACCTTATATTTAGGTATAAAGTCGATTTGCTTGTATATATGCATTTAGAAATCGATATCGAAATGCTTCAAATCTTTAGTTTAACATATTTAAGTTAATTAACCATCTTTAACGTATTGAAGGTGAAATAAAGCCATGGCGCCATAACGACAGTAATTTGGAAGAATTCCGTATTCTTATATTTAGATATATAGTCGATTTTCTTGTATATATGCATTAAGCAATCGATATCGAAATGCTTCAAATAACTGGTTTAACATATTTAAGTTAATAAACCTTCTTTAACTAACTGAAGTTATCATAAGGCCATGGCGGAATAACGGCAGTGCATTTGGAAGAATTCCGTTATCCTATGTTTAGGCATAAAGTCAAGTTTCTTGTACTAGCACATTTAGCAATCGATATCGAAATGCTTCAAATCATTAGTTTAACATATTTAAGTTAAATTACCATCTTTAACCTACCGAAGGTGACATGAAGCCATGGCGGCATAACGGCAGTGCATGTAGAAGAATTCCGTAATTTTATATTTAGGTATAAAATCGATTTTGTTGTATAAATACATTTAGCAATCAATACCGAAATGCTTCAAATCATTAGTTTAACATATTTAAGTTAAATAACCCTCTTTGTCTTACTTAAGTCTACGTAAAGCCTTAACGGCATAACGGCAGAGCATTTAGAAGAATTACGTAATCTTATATTAAGGTATAAAGTCGATTTTCTTGTATATACTCATTTAGCAATCGACATCGAAATGCTTCAAATCATTATTTTAACACATTTATGTTAATAAGGCTTCTTAAGCGCACTGAAGTTAACATAAAGCCATGGCGGTATAACGGCAATGCATGTAGAAGAATTCCGTAATGTTATGTTTAGGTAGAAATTCGATTTTGTTGTATATACACATTTAGCAATCGATATCGATATGCTTCAACTCATTAGTTTAACATATAGACCTTCTTTAACGTATTGAAGTTGATATAAAGCCATGGCGGCATAACGGCAGTGCATGTAGAAGAATTCCGTTATCTTATATTTAGGTATAAAGTCGACTTTCTTGTATATACACATTTAGCAATCGATATCGAAATGCCTCAAATCATTAGCTTAACATATTAAGTTAATAAACATTTTTTAGCTTAATGAGGTCTACATAGAGCCTTAACGGTATAACGGCAGTGCATTTAGAAGAACTGCGTAATGTTATAATTTTATATTTAGGTATAAAATCGATTTTGTTGTATTTACACATTTATGAGTCGATATCGAAATGCTTCAAACCATTAATTTAACATATTTAAAATAATTAACCTTCTTTAACGTATTGAAGTTGATACAAACCATGGCGGCATAAAGACAGTACATTTGGAAGAATTCCGTAATCTTATATTTAGGTATAAAGTCGATTTTGTTGTATATATGCATTTAGCAATCGATTTCGAAAATCTTCAAATCATAGGTTTAACATATTTGAGTTAATTAACATTCTTTAACGTTTTGAAGGTGATATAAAGCCATGGCGCCATAACGACAGTACATTTGGAAGAATTCCGTAATCTTATATTTAGGTATAAAGTCGATTTTCCTGTATATATACATTAAGCAATCGATATCGAAATGCTTCAAATAACAGGTTTAGCATATTAAGGTTAATTTACCTTCTTTATCTTACTGAAGTTTACATCAAGCCATAGCGGCATAACGGCAGTATATTTGGGTGAATTCCGTAATCTTTTATTTAGGTATAAAATCGATTTTCTTGTATATAGACATTTAGCAATCGATATAGGAATGCTTCAGCTCATTAGTTTAACATATTAAAGTTAATTAACCATCTTTAACATATTGAAGGTGAAATAAAGCCATGGCGGCATAACGACAGTAATTTGGAAGAATTCCGTAATCTTTTATTTAGGTATATAGTTGATTTCCTTGTATATACACATTTAGCAATCGATATCGAAATGCTTAAAATAACAGGTTTAGCATATTTAGGTTAATTTACCTTCTTTATCTTACTGAAGTTTACATCAAGCCATAGCGGCATAACGGCAGTATATTTGGGTGAATTCCGTAATCTTTTATTTAGGTATAAAATCGATTTTCTTGTATATAGACATTTAGCAATCGATATAGAAATGCTTCAGCTCATTAGTTTAACATATTTAAGTTAATAAACCTTTTTTAACGATCTGAAGTGGGCATGTAGCCATGGAAGCATAACGGCAGTGCATTTAGAAGAATTCCATAATCTTATATTTAGGTATAAAGTCGATTTTCTTGTATATACATATTTAGCTATCAAGTCATTAGTTTAACATATTAAGTTAATAAACATGTTTTAGCTTACTGAAGTCTACATAAAGC
The DNA here is from genome assembly GCA_027475135.1 of Bactrocera correcta. Lineage (NCBI taxonomy): Eukaryota > Metazoa > Arthropoda > Insecta > Diptera > Tephritidae > Bactrocera > Bactrocera correcta. Next base: position 34,543 of record JAPZAG010000993.1, on the reverse strand, counting down.
CTTAACGGTATAACGGCAGTGCATTTAGAAGAATTCCGTAATGTTATAATTTTATATTTAAGTGTAAATTCGATTTTCTTGTATATACATATTTAGCTATCAAATCATTAGTTTAACATATTAAGTTAATAAACATGTTTTAGCTTACTGAAGTCTACCTAAAGCCTTAAAGGCATAACGGCAGTGCATTTAGAAGAATTCCGTTATCTTATATTTAGGTATAAATTCGATTTTCTTGTATATACACATTTAGCCATCTATATCAAAATCATAAGTTTAACATATTTAAGTTAATAAACCTTCTATAACGCACTGAAGTCTACATAAAGCCTAAACGGAATATCTGCAGTGCATTTAGAAGAATTCCGTAATTTTATATTTAGATATAAATTAGACTTTCTTGTATATATGCATTTAGAAATCGATATCGAAATGCTTCAAATCATTAGTTTAACATATTTAAGTTAATTAACCTTCTTTAACGTATTGAAGTTGATATAAATCCATGGCGGCAGAACGACAGCGCATGTAGAAGAACTCCGTAATCTTATATTCAGGTATAATGTCGATTTTCTTGTATATACACATTTAGCAGTCGATATCGAAATGCTTCAAATCATTAGTTTAACATATTTAAGTTAATAAAATTTCTTTAACGCACTGAAGTCTACATAAAGCCTTAACGGTATAACTGCACTGCATTTAGAAGAATTCCGCTATCTTATATTTAAGTATAAATTCGATTTTCTTGTTTATACACATTTAGCAAGCGATATCGAAATGCTTCGAATCCTTTGTTTAACATATTTAAGTTAATTAACCTTCTTTATCGTATTGAAGTTGATAAAGAGCCATGGCGGCATAACGACAGTACATTTAAAAGAACTCCGTAGTCTTATATTTAGGTATAAAGTCGATTTTCTTGTATATATGCATTAAGCAATCGATATCGAAATGCTTCAAATAACTGGTTTAACATATTTAAGTTAATAAACCTTCTTCAACGAAATGAAGTTAATATAAAGCCATATCGGCATAACGGCAGTGCATTTAGAAGAATTAAGTAATCTTATATTTAGGTATGAATTCGATTTTTTGTATATACTCATTTAGCAATCGATATGGAAATACTTCAAATCATTAGTTTAACATATTTTAGTTAATTAACCTTCTTTATCCTACTGAAGTTAACATAAAGCCATGGCGCCATAACGGCAGTCCATGTAGAAGAATTCCGTAATCTTATATTTAGGTATGTAGTCGATTTTCTTGGATTTACACATATAGCAATCGATATCGAAAATCTTCAAATAGCTGGTTTAGCATATTTAGGTTAATTAACCTTCTTTATCGTACTGAAGTTTAAATAAAGCCATAACGGCATAACGGCAGTATATTTGGGTGAATTCCGTAATCTTTTATTTACGTATAAAATCGATTTTCTTGTATATACACATTAAGCAATCGATATCGAAATGCTTCAACTCATTAGTTTAACATATTTAAGTTAATAAACCTTCTTTAACGATCTGAAGTGGGCATATAGCCATGGAGGCATAACGGCAGTGCATGTAGAAGAATTCCATAATCTTATATTTAGGTATAAAGTCGATTTTCTTGTATATACATATTTAGCTATCGATATCGAAATGCTTCAAATCATTAGTTTAACATATTAAGTTAATAAACATGTTTTAGTTTACTGAAGTCTACATAAAGCCTTAACGGTATAACGGCAGTGCATTTAGAAGAATTCCGTAATGTTATAATTTTATATTTAGGTGTAAAGTCAATTTTCTTGCATTTACACATTTAACAGTCGATATCAAAATGCTTCAAATCATTAGTTTAACATATTTAAGTAAATTAACCTTCTTTAACGTATTGAAGTTGACATAGAGCCATGGCGGCATAACAACAGTACATTTGGAAGAATTCCTTAATTTTATATTTAGGTATAAAGTCGATTTTCTTGTATATACACATTTAGCAATCGATATCGAAATGCTTCAAATCATTAGTTTAACATATTTAAGTTAATAAACCTTCTTTAACTCATTGAAGCCTACATAAAGCCTTAACGGCATAACGGCTGTGCATTTAGAAGAATTCCGTTATCTTATATTTAGGTATAAATTCGATTTTCTTGTATATACACATTAACAATCGATATCGAGATGCTTCAAATCATTAGTTTCACATATTTAAGTTAATAAACCTTCTTTAACGCACTGAAGTCTACATAAAGCCTTAGCGGAATAACTGCACTGCATTTAGAAGAATTCCGTAATTTTATATTTAGGTATAAATTAGACTTTCTTGTATATATGCATTTAAAAATCGATATCGAAATGTTTCAAATCATTAGTTTAACATATTTAAGTTAATTAACCTTCTTTAACGTATTGAAGTTGATATAAAGCCATGGCGGCAGAACGACAGCGCATGTAGAAGAATTCCGTAATCTTATATTTAGGTATAATGTCGTTTTTCTTGTATATACACATTTAGCAATCGATATCGAAATGCTTCAAATCATTAGTTTAACATATTTAAGTTAATAAAACTTCTTTAACGCACTGAAGTCTACATAAAGCCTTAACGGTATAACTGCACTACATTTAGAAGAATTCCGCTATCTTATATTTAAGTATAAATTCGATTTTCTTGTATATACACATTTAGCAAGCGATATCGAAATGCTTCGAATCCTTAGTTTAACATATTTAAGTTAATTAACCTTCTTTATCGTATTGAAGTTGATAAAGAGCCATGGCGGCATAACGACAGTACATTTTGAAGAACTCCGTAGTCTTATATTTAGGTATAAAGTCGATTTTCTTGTATATATGCATTAAGCAATCGATATCGAAATGCTTCAAATAACTGGTTTAACATATATAAGTTAATAAACCTTCTTTAACGAAATGAAGTTAATATAAAGCCATAACGGCATAACGGCAGTGCATTTAGAAGAATTACGAAATCTTATATTTAGGTATGAATTCGATTTTTTTGTATATACTCATTTAGCAATCGATATCGAAATACTTCAAATGATTAGTTTAACATATTTTAGTTAATTAACCTTCTTTACCCTACTGAAGTTAACATAAAGCCATGGCGCCATAACGGCAGTGCACGTAGAAGAATTCCGTAATCTTATATTTATGTATGTAGTCGATTTTCTTTGATTTACACATTTAGCAATCGATATCGAAAATCTTCGAATAGCTGGTTTAGCATATTGAGGTTAATTAACCTTCTTTATCGTACTGAAGTTTAAATAAAGCCATAACGGAATAACGGCAGTATATTTGGGTGAATTCCGTAATCTTTTATTTACGTATAAAATCGATTTTCTTGTATATACACATTAAACAATCGATATCGAAATGCTTCAACCCATTAGTTTATCATATTTAAGTTAATAAACCTTCTTTAACGATCTGAAGTTGGCATAACGGCAGTGGATGTAGAAGAATTCCGTAATCTTTTATTTAGGTATAAAGTCGATTTTCTTGTATATACACATTGAGCTATCGATATCGAAATGCATCAAATCTTTTGTTAAACATTATAAGTTAATAAACATTTTTTAGCTTACTGAAGTCTACATAAAGCCTTAACGGTATAACGGCAGTGCATTTAGAAGAATTCCTTAATGTTATAATTTTATATTTAGGTATAAAGTCGACTTTCTTGCATTTGCACATTTAGCAATCGATATCGAATTGCTTCAAACCATTAGTTTAACATATTTAAAATAATTAAACTTCTTTAACGTACTGAAGGAGAGATAAAGCCCTGGCGACATAACGACAGTACATTTGGAAGAATTCCGTAATCTTATATTTAGGTATGAAGTCGATTTTCTTGTACATATGCATCTAGCAATCGATTTTGAAATGCTTCAAATCATTAGTTTAACATATTTAAGTTAACAAACCTACTTAAACGCACTGAAGTTTACACAAAGCCATGGCGGCATAACATCTTATATTTAGGTATAAATTCGATTTTTGTATATACACAGTTAGCAATCGATATCGAAATGCTTCAAATCATTAGTTTAACATATTAAGTTAATAAACATTTTTTAGCTTAATGAGGTCTACATAAAGCCTTAACGGTATAAGGGCAGTGCATTTAGAAGGAATTCGTAATGTTATAATTTTATATTTAGGTATAAAGTCGATTTTCTTGTATATACACATTTAGCAATCGATATCGAAATGCTTCAAATCATAAGGTGAAATAAAGCTATGGCGCCATAACGACAGTAGTTTGGAAGAATTCCGTAATCTTATATTTAGGTATAAAGTCGATTCTCTTGTATATATGCATTTAGAAATCGATATCGAAATGCCTCAAATCATTAGTTTAACATATTTAAGTTAAATTACCATCTTTAACCTACCGAAGGTGACATGAAGCCATGGCGGCATAACGGCAGTGCATGTAGAAGAATTCCGTAATTTTATATTTAGGTATAAAATCGATTTTGTTGTATAAACACATTTAGCAATCAATGTCGAAATGCTTCAAATCATTAGTTTAACATATTTAAGTTAATTAACCCTCTTTGTCCTACTTAAGTCTACGTAAAGCCTTAACGGCATAACGGCAGTGCATTTAGAAGAATTACGTAATCTTATATTTAGGTATAAAGTCGATTTTCTTGTATATACTCATTTAGCAATCGACATCAAAATGCGTCAAATCATTATTTTAACATATTTAAGTCAATAAGGCTTCTTTAACGCACTGAAGTTAACATAAAGCCATTGCGGTATAACGGCAGTGCATGTAGAAGAATTCCGGAATCTTATGTTTAGGTATAAATTCGATTTTGTTGTATATACACATTTAGCAATCGATATCGAGATGCCTCAACTCATTGGTTTTACATATCGACCTTCTTTAACGTATTGAAGTTGATATAAAGCCATGGCGGCATTGCGGCAGTGCATGTAGAAGAATTCCGTTATCTTATATTTAGGTATAAATTCGATTTTCTTGTATATACACATTTAGCAATCGATATCGAAATGCTTCAAATCATTAGTTTAACATATTAAGTTAATAAACATTTTTTAGCTTAATGAGGTCTACATAAAGCCTTAACGGTATAACGGAAGTGCATTTAGACGAACTCCGTAATGTTATAATTTTATATTTAGGTATAAAGTCGATTTTGTTGTATTTACACATTTAGCAGTCGATATCGAAATGCCTCAAACCATTAGTTTAACATATTTAAAATAATTAACCTTCTTTAACGTATTGAAGTTGATACAAACCATGGCGGCATAAAGACAGTACATTTGGAAGAATTCCGTAATCTTATATTTAGGTATAAAGTCGATTTTCTTGTATATACACATTTAGCAATCGATATCGAAATGCTACAAATCATTAGTTTAACATATTAAAGTTAATTAACCATCTTTAACATATTGAAGGTGAAATAAAGCCATGGCGCCATAACGACAGTAGTTTGGAAGAATTCCGTAATCTTTTATTTAGGTATATAGTCGATTTACTTGTATATACAAATTTAGCAATCGATATCGAAATGCTTCAAATAACAGGTTTAGCATATTAAGGTTAATTTACCTTCTTTATCTTACTGAAGTTTACATTAAGCCATAGCGGCATAACGGCAGTATATTTGTGTGAATACCGTAATCTTTTATTTAGGTATAAAATCGATTTTCTTGTATATACACATTTAGCAATCGATATAGAAATGCTTCAGCTCATTAGTTTAACATATTTAAGTTAATTAACCTTCTTTAACGATCTGAAGTTCACATAACGGCAGTGGATGTAGAAGAATTCCGTAATCTTATATTTAGGTATAAAGTCGATTTTCTTGTATATACACATTGAGCTATCGATATCGAAATGCTTCAAATCTTTTGTTTAACATTATAAGTTAATAAACATTTTTTAGCTTACTGAAGTCTACATAAAGCCTTAACGGTATAACGGCAGTGCATTTAGAAGAATTCCGTAATGTTATAATTTTATATTTAGGTGTAAAGTCGATTTTCTTGCATTTACACATTTAGCAGTTGATATCAAAATGCTTCAAATCATTAGTTTAACATATTTAAGTTAATTAACCTTCTTTACGTATTGAAGTTGACATAGAGCCATGGCGGCATAACAACAGTACATTTGGAAGAATTCCTTAATCTTATATTTAGGTATAAAGTCGATTTTCTTGTATATACACATTGAGCTATCGATATCGAAATGCTTCAAATCTTTTGTTTAACATTATAAGTTAATAAACGCTTTTTAGCTTATAGAAGTCTACATAAAGCTTTAACGGTATAGCGGCAGTGCATTTAGAAGAATTACGTAATGTTATAATTTTATATTTAATTATAAAGTCGATTTTCTTGTATTTGCACATTTAGCAATCTATATCGAAATGCTTCAAACCATTAGTTTAACATATTTAGAATAATTAACCTTCTTTAACGTATTGAAGTTGATACAAAGCCATGGCGGCATAACGACAGTTCATTTGGAAGAATTCCGTAGTCTAATATTTAGGTATAAAGTCGATTTTCTTGTATATACGCATTTAGCAATCGATATCGAAATGCTTCAAATCACTAGTTTAAAATATTTAAGTTCATAAACCTTCTTTAACGAACTGAAGTTGGCATAAAGCAATGGCGGCATAACGGCAGTGCATTTAGAAGAATTCCGTAATCTTATATTTAGGTAAAAAGTCGATTTTCTTGTATATACACATTTAGCAATCGATAACGAAATGCTTCAAATCATAAGTTTAGCATATTTAAGTAAATTAACCTTCTTTAGCGTACTGAAATTTATATAAAGCCATAACGGCATAACGGGAGTTTATTTCGATGAATTTCGTAATCTTATAATTAGGTATAAATTCGACTTTCTTGTATTTACACATTTAGCAATCGATATCGAAAATCTTCAAATCATTAGTTTAACATATTTAAGTTAATAAAGCTTCTTTAACGTAATGAAGGTGATATAAAGCCATAACGGCATAACGGGAGTGTATTTCGATGAATTCCGTAATCTTATATTTAGGTATAAATTCGACTTTCTTGTATTTACACATTAAGCAATCGATATCGAAAATCTTCAAATCATTAGTTTAACATATTTAAGTTAATTAACCTTCTTTTACGTAAGGAAGGTGATATAAAGCCATAACGGCATAACGGGAGTGTATTTCGATGAATTCCGTAATCTTATATTTAGGTATAAAGTCGACTTTCTTGTATACACTCATTTACAAATCTATATCGAAATGCTTCAAATCATTAGATTAACATATCTAAGTAATTAACCCTCTTTAATGATCTGAAGTTGGCATATAGCCATGGCGGCATCGACGGCATAACGGGAGTGTATTTCAATGAATTCCGTAATTTTATATATATATCCGATTTTCTTGTATACTAATTTAGCAATCGATATCGAAATGCTTCAAATCATTAGTTTAACATATTTAAGTTAATTAACCTTCTTTAACGAACGGAAGCTGGCTTATAGCCATGGCGGCATAACGGCAGTGCATTTAGAGGAACTGCGTAATCTTATATTTATGTATAAAGTCGATTTTCTTATATATACACATTTAGCAATCGATATCGAAATGCTTCAAATCATTAGTTTAAAAATTTAAGTTCATAAACCTTCTTTAACGAACTGAAGTTGGCATAAAGCAATGGCGGCATAACGGAAGTGCATTTAGAAGAACTCCATCATCTTATATTTAGGTATAAAGTCGATTTTGTTATATATACGCATTTAGCAATCGATATCGAAATGCTTCAAATAACTGGTTTAACATATTTAAGTTAATAAACCTTCTTTATCGAACTGAAGTTAACATAAAGCCATAACGGCAGTGCACTTGGAAGAATTCCGTAAACTTATATTTAGGTATAAAGTCGATTTTGTATATAAACACATTTAGCAATCGATATCCAGATGCTTCAACTCATTTTAACATATTTAAGCTAATAAACCTTCTTTAACGAAATAAAGTTGGCATAAAGCCATGGCGGCATAACGGCAGTGCATGCAGAAGAATTCCGTTAGCTTATATTTAGGTGTAAAGTCGATTTTCTTGTATATACACATTTAGCAATCGATATCGAGATGCCTCAAATCATTAGTTTAACATATTTAAGTTATTTAGCCTTCTTTAGCGTATTGAAGTTGATATAAAGCCATGGCGGCATAACGGCAGTGCATTTAGAAGAATTCCGTAATCTTTTATTTAGGTATAAAGTCGATTTTGTTTATTTAGCAATCGATATCGAAATGCTTCAACTCATTAGCTTAACATATTTATGTTAATAAACCTTCTTTAACGATCGGAAGTTGGCATATAGCCACGGCGGCACTACGGCAGTAGATGTAGAAGAATTCCGTGATCTTTTATTTAGGAATAAAGTCGATTTTCTTTTATATACACATTTAGATATCGATATCGAATGCTTCAAATCATTAGTTTAACATATTAAGTTAATAAACATTTTTTAGCTTACTGAAGTCTACATAAAGCCTTAACGGTATAACGGCAGTGCATTTAGAAGAATCCCGTTATCTTATATTTAGGTATAAATTCGATTTTTTTGTATATACTCATTTAGCAAGCGATATCGAAATGCTTCAAATCATTAGTTTAACATATTTAAATTAATAAACCTTCTTTAACGTATTGAAGTTGATATAAAGCCATGGCGGCATAACGGCAGTGTATTTGGAAGAACTACGTAATCTTATATTTAGGTATGGATTCGATTTTCTTGTATATACTCATTTAGCAATCGATATCGAAATGCTTCAAATCATTAGTGTAACATATTTAAATTAATAAACCTTCTTTAACGTATTGAAGTTGATATAAAGCCATGGCGACATAACGGCAGTCCATTTGGAAGAATTCCGTAGTCTTATATTTATGTAAAAAGCCGATTTGCTTGTATATACACATTAAGCGATCGATATCGAGATGCTTCAACTCATTAGTTTAACACATTTATTTTAGTTAACCTTCTTTACCGTAATGAAGGTGATATAAAGCCATAGCGGCGTAACGACAGTGCATTAAGAAAAATTCCGTAATCTTATATTTAGGTATAAAGTCGATTTTCTTGTATATACGCATCTAGCAATCGATATCGAAATGCTTCAAATCATTAGTTTAACATATTTAAGTTAATAAACCTTCTTTAACGAACGGAAGTTGGCTTAAAGCCATGGCGGCATAACGGCAGTGCATTTAGAAGAACTCCGTAAACTTATATTTAGGTATAAAGTCGATTTTCTTGTATATACACATTTAGCTATCGATATCGAAATGCTTAAAATCATTAGTTTAACATATTTAAGTTAACTAACCTTCTTTATCTTACTGAAGTTTACATAAAGCCAAAACGGTATAACGGCAGTGCATTTGGAAGAATTCCGTAATCTTATATTTAGGTAAAAAGTCGATTTTCTTGAATATACACATTTAGCTATCGATATCGAAATGCTTCAAATCATTCGTTTAACATATTTAAGTTAGTTAACCTTCTTTAACGTAATGAAGGTGATATAAAGCCATGGCGGCATAACGACAGTGCATTTAGAAGAATTCCGTAATCTTATATTTAGGTATAAAGTCGATTTTGTTGTATATACGCATTAAGCAATCGATATCGAAATGCTTCAGATAACTGGTTTAACATATTTAAGTTAATAAACCTCCTTTAGTGAACTGAAGTTGACATAAAGCCATAACGGCACTGCTTTTGGAAGAATTCCGTAGTCTTATATTTAGGCATAAAATCGATTTTCTTGCATATACACATTTTGCAATCGATATGGGAATGCTTCAAATAACTGGCTTAGCATATTTACGTTAATTAACCTTCTTTATCTTACTGAAGTTTACATAAAGCCATAACGGCATAACGGCAGTATGTTTATATGAATTCCGTTATCTTTTATTTAGGTATAGAATCGATTTTTTTGTACATACAAACTTAACAATCGATATCGAAATGCTTCAAATCATTAGTTTAACATATTTAAGTTAATTAACCTTCTTCAACGAACGGAAGTTGGCATAAAGCCATGGCGGCATAACGGCAGTGCATTTAGAAGAATTCCGTAATCTTATATTTAGGTATAAAGTCGATTTTCTTGTATATACACATTTAGCAATCGATATCGAAATGCTTAAAATCATTAGTTTAACATGTTTAGATTAATTAGCCTTCTTTAACGTAATGAAGGTGACATAAAGCCATGGCGGCATAACGACAGTACATTTGGAAGAATTCCGTAATCTTATGTTTAGGCATAAATTCGATTTTCTTTTACATACACATTTAGCAAGCGATATCGAAATGCTTCAAATCATTAGTTTAATAAATTTAAGTTAATTAACCTTCTTTAACGTACTGAAGTTGATATAAGGCCATGGCGGCATAACGCCAGTACAGTTGGAAGAATTCCGTAGTCTTATATTTAGGTATAAAAACGATTTTCTTTTATATATGCTTTAAGCAATCGATATCGAAATGCTTCAAATATTTGGTTTAACATATTTAAGTTAATAAACCTTCTTTAACGAACTGTAGTTAACATAAAGCCATAACGGCATAACGGCAGTGCATTTAGAAGAATTCCGTTATCGTATATTTATGTATAAAGTCGATTTTCTTGTATATTCACATTTAGCAATCGATAACGAAATGCATCAAATCCTTAGTTTAACATATTTAAGTTAATTAACCTTCTTTATCTTACTGAAGATTACATAAAGCCATAACGGTATAACGGCAGTGCATTTGGAAGAATTCCGTAAACTTAGATTAGGTATAATGTCGATTTTGTTGTATATACACATTTAGCAATCGATATCGAGATGCTTCTAATCATTAGTTTAACATATTTAAGTTAATTAATCTTATTGGAAGAATTCCGTAATCTTATATTTAGGTATAAAATCGATTTTATTGTATATACACATTAACAATCGATATCGAGATGCTTCAAATCATTAGTTTAACATATTTAAGTTAATAAACCTTCTTTAACGATCTGAAGTTGGCTTAAAGCCATGGCGGCATAACGACAGTGCATTTAGAAGAATTCCGTAATCTTATATTTAGGTATAAAATCGATTTTATTGTATATACACATTAACAATCGATATCGAGATGCTTCAAATCATTAGTTTAAAATATTTGAGTTAATTAACCTTCTTTAACGATCTGAAGTTGGCTTAAAGCCATGGCGGCATAACGACAGTGCATTTAGAAGAATTCCGTAATCTTATATTTAGGCATAAAGTCGATTTTCTTGTATATACACATTGAGCAATCGATAACGAATTGCTTCAAATCGTTAGTTTAACATATTTAAGTTAATTAACCTTCTTTAACGTATTGAGGTTGATATAAAGTCATGGCGGCATAACGGCAGTGCATTTAGAAGAATTCCGTAATCTTATATTTAGGTATAAAGTCGATTTTTGTTGTACATACACATTAGCAATCGATATCGAAATGCTTTAAATCATTAGTTTAACATAATTCAGTTAATTAGCCTTCTTTAACTAACGGATTTTGGCATAAAGCCATGGCGGCTTAACGGCAGAGCATTTAGAAGAATTCCGTAATCTTATATTTAGGTATAAAGTCGATTTTCTTGTATATACACATTTAGTAATCGATAACGAAATGCTTCAAATCATAAGTTTAACATTTTAAGTTAATAAACATTTTTTAGCATACTGAAGTCTACATAAAGCCATAACGATATAACGGCAGTGCATTTGGAAGAATTCCGTATACTTATATTTAGGTATAATGTCAATTTTGTTGTATTTGCACATTTAGCAATCGATATCGAGATGCTTCAAATCATTAGTTTAAAATATTTAAGTTAATTAACCTTATTTTTCTTACTGAAGTTTACGTAAATTCATAACGGTATAACGGCAGTGCATTTGGAAGAATTCCGTAATCTTATATTTAGGTATAAAGTCGATTTTGTTGTATATACACATTAGCAATCGATATCGAGATGGTTCAACTCATTAGTTTAACATATTTATGTTAATAAACCCTCTTTAACGATCTGAAGTTGGCTTAAAGCCATGGCGGCATAACGGCAGTGCATTTAGAAGAATTCCGTAATCTTATATTTAGGTATAAAGTCGATTTTCTTGTATATACACATTGAGCAATCGATAACGAATTGCTTCAAATCGTTAGTTTAACATATTTAAGTTAATTAACCTTCTTTAACGTATTGAAGTTGATATAAAGTCATGGCGGCATAACGGCAGTGCATTTAGAAGAATTCCGTAATCTTATATTTAGGTATAAAGTCGATTTTGTTGTATATACACATTAGCAACCGATATCGAGATGGTTCAACTCATTAGTTTAACATATTTTAGTTAATTAACCTTATTTTTCTTTCTGAAGTGTACATAAAGCTATAACGGTGTAACGGCAGTGCATTTGGAAGAACTCCGTAATCTTATATTTAAGTATAAAGTCGATTTTCTTGTATTTACACATTTAACAATATATATCGAAATGCTTCAAATAACTGGTTAAGCATATTTAAGTTAACTAACTTAATGAAGTTTACATAAAGCCATAACGGCATAACGGCAGTATATTTATATGAATTCCGTTATCTTATATTTAGGTATAAAGTCGATTTTGTGGTACATACGCATTTAGCAATCGATATCGAAATGCTTCAAATCATTAGTTTAACATATTTAAGTTAATTAACCTTCTTTAGCGTAATGAAGGTGATATAAAGTCATGGCGGCATAACGGCAGTCCATTTGGAAGAATTCCGTAGTCTTATATTTATGTAAAAAGCCGATTTGCTTGTATATACACATTAAGCGATCGATATCGAGATGCTTCAACTCATTAGTTTAACACATTTATTTTAGTTAACCTTCTTTACCGTAATGAAGGTGATATAAAGCCATAGCGGCGTAACGACAGTGCATTAAGAAAAATTCCGTAATCTTATATTTAGGTATAAAGTCGATTTTCTTGTATATACGCATCTAGCAATCGATATCGAAATGCTTCAAATCATTAGTTTAACATATTTAAGTTAATAAACCTTCTTTAACGAACGGAAGTTGGCTTAAAGCCATGGCGGCATAACGGCAGTGCATTTAGAAGAACTCCGTAAACTTATATTTAGGTATAAAGTCGATTTTCTTGTATATACACATTTAGCTATCGATATCGAAATGCTTAAAATCATTAGTTTAACATATTTAAGTTAACTAACCTTCTTTATCTTACTGAAGTTTACATAAAGCCAAAACGGTATAACGGCAGTGCATTTGGAAGAATTCCGTAATCTTATATTTAGGTAAAAAGTCGATTTTCTTGAATATACACATTTAGCTATCGATATCGAAATGCTTCAAATCATTCGTTTAACATATTTAAGTTAGTTAACCTTCTTTAACGTAATGAAGGTGATATAAAGCCATGGCGGCATAACGACAGTGCATTTAGAAGAATTCCGTAATCTTATATTTAGGTATAAAGTCGATTTTGTTGTATATACGCATTAAGCAATCGATATCGAAATGCTTCAGATAACTGGTTTAACATATTTAAGTTAATAAACCTCCTTTAGTGAACTGAAGTTGACATAAAGCCATAACGGCACTGCTTTTGGAAGAATTCCGTAGTCTTATATTTAGGCATAAAATCGATTTTCTTGCATATACACATTTTGCAATCGATATGGGAATGCTTCAAATAACTGGCTTAGCATATTTACGTTAATTAACCTTCTTTATCTTACTGAAGTTTACATAAAGCCATAACGGCATAACGGCAGTATGTTTATATGAATTCCGTTATCTTTTATTTAGGTATAGAATCGATTTTTTTGTACATACAAACTTAACAATCGATATCGAAATGCTTCAAATCATTAGTTTAACATATTTAAGTTAATTAACCTTCTTCAACGAACGGAAGTTGGCATAAAGCCATGGCGGCATAACGGCAGTGCATTTAGAAGAATTCCGTAATCTTATATTTAGGTATAAAGTCGATTTTCTTGTATATACACATTTAGCAATCGATATCGAAATGCTTAAAATCATTAGTTTAACATGTTTAGATTAATTAGCCTTCTTTAACGTAATGAAGGTGACATAAAGCCATGGCGGCATAACGACAGTACATTTGGAAGAATTCCGTAATCTTATGTTTAGGCATAAATTCGATTTTCTTTTACATACACATTTAGCAAGCGATATCGAAATGCTTCAAATCATTAGTTTAATAAATTTAAGTTAATTAACCTTCTTTAACGTACTGAAGTTGATATAAGGCCATGGCGGCATAACGCCAGTACAGTTGGAAGAATTCCGTAGTCTTATATTTAGGTATAAAAACGATTTTCTTTTATATATGCTTTAAGCAATCGATATCGAAATGCTTCAAATATTTGGTTTAACATATTTAAGTTAATTAATCTTCTTTAGCGTATTGAAGGTGATATAAAGCCATGGCGGCATAACGACAGTGCATTTAGAAGAATTCCGTAATCTTATATTTAGGTATAAAGTTGATTTTCTTGTATATACGCATTTAGCAATCGATATCGAAATGCTTGAAATCATTAGTTTAACATATTTAAGTTAATTAACCTTATTTTTCTTACTGAAGTTTACGTTAAGCCATAACGGTATAACGGCAGTGCATTTGGAAGAATTCCGTAATCTTATATTTAGGTATAAAGTCGATTTTGTTGCATATACACATTAGCAATCGATATCGAGATGGTTCAACTCATTAGTTTAACATATTAAGTTAATAAACATTTTTTAGCTTACTGAAGTCTACATAAAGCCTTAACGGTATAAAGGTAGTGCATTTAGAAGAATTCCGTAATGTTATAATTTTATATATAAAGTCGATTTTCTTGTATATATACATTTCGCAATCGACATCGAAATGCTTCAAATAACTGGTTTAACATATTTAAGTTGATAAACCTTCTTTAACGAACTGAAGTTAACATAAAGCCATAACGGTATAACGGCAGTGCATTTAGAAGAATTCCGTAATGTTATAATTTTATATATAAAGTCGATTTTCTTGTATATACACATTTAGCAATCGATAACGAAACGCTTCAAATCATTAGTTTAACATATTTCAGTTAATTAACCTTCTTTAACGTATTGAAGTTGATATAAAGTCATGGCGGCATAACGGCAGTGCATTTAGAAGAATTCCGTAATCTTATATTTAGGTATAAAGTCGATTTTGTTGTATATACACATTAGCAATCGATATCGAGATGGTTCAACTCATTAGTTTAACATATTTATAGTTAATTAACCTTATTTTTCTTATCTGAAGTGTACTAAAGCATAACGGTATAACGGCAGTGCATTTGGAAGAATTCCGTATCTTATATTTAGGTATAAAGTCGATTTTCTTGTATATACACATTAAGCAATCGATATCGAAATGCTTCAAATAACTGGTTTAACATATTTAAGTTAATTAACCTCTTTAACGAAGTTGCATAAAGCCATGACGGCATAACGGCAGTGCATTTAGAAGAATTCCGTAATCTTATATTTAGGTATAAAGTCGATTTTGTTGTATATACACATTTAGCAATCGATATCGAAATGCTTCAAATCATTAGTTTAACATATAAGTTATTAACCTTCTTTAAGTATGAATATAACGGCATAACGGCAGTGCATTTGGAAGAATTCCGTAATCTTATATTTAGGTATAAAGTCGATTTTGTTGTATATACACATTAGCAATCGATATCGAGATGGTTCAACTCATTAGTTTAACATATTTATTTAAATTTAACCTTTTTACTTTCTGAAGTGTACATAAAGCATAACGGCATAACGGCAGTGCATTTGGAAGAATTCCGTAATCTTATATTTAGGTATAAAGTCGATTTTCTTGTATATACGCATTTAGCAATCGATATCGAAATGCTTCAAATCATTAGTTTAACATATTTAAGTTAATAACCTTCTTTAACGTAATGAAGGTGATATAAAGTCATGGCGGCATAACGACAGTGCATTTAGAAGAATTCCGTAATCTTATGTTTAGGTATAAAGTCGATTTTTTTATATACACATTAGCAATCGATATCGAAATGCTTCAAATCATAAGTTTAACATATTTAGTTAATTAACCTTCTTTAACGTTTGAAGTTATATAAAGCATGCGGATAACGGCAGTGCATTTGGAAGAATTCCGAATCTTATATTTAGGTATAAAGTCGATTTTCTTGTATATACACATTAGCAATCGATATCGAAATGCTTCAAATCATTAGTTTAACATATTTAAGTTAATTAACTTTTTCTTTGAAGTGTACATAAAGCTATAACGGTATAACGGCAGTGCATTTGGAAGAATTCCGTAATCTTATATTTAGGTATAAAGTCGATTTTCTTGTACATACACATTTAGCAATCGATATCGAAATGCTTCAAATACTAGTTTAACATATTTAAGTTAATTAATTTTTAATGAAGTTGATATAAAGCCATGGCGGCATAACGGCAGTACATTTAAGAATTCCGTTATCTTATATTTAGGTATAAAGTCGATTTTGTGTAATACGCATTAGCAATCGATATCGAAATGCTTCAAATCATTAGTTTAACATATTTAAGTTAATTAACCTTCTTTAGCGTAATGAAGGTGATATAAAGCCATGGCGGCATAACGACAGTGCATTTAGAAGAATTCCGTAATCTTATATTTAGGTATAAAGTTGATTTTCTTGTATATACGCATTTAGCAATCGATATCGAAATGCTTGAAATCATTAGTTTAACATATTTAAGTTAATTAACCTTATTTTTCTTACTGAAGTTTACGTTAAGCCATAACGGTATAACGGCAGTGCATTTGAAGAATTCCGTAATCTTATATTTAGGTATAAAGTCGATTTTGTTGCATATACACATTAGCAATCGATATCGAGATGGTTCAACTCATTAGTTTAACATATTAAGTTAATAAACATTTTTTAGCTTACTGAAGTCTACATAAAGCCTTAACGGTATAAAGGTAGTGCATTTAGAAGAATTCCGTAATGTTATAATTTTATATATAAAGTCGATTTTCTTGTATATATACATTTCGCAATCGACATCGAAATGCTTCAAATAACTGGTTTAACATATTTAAGTTGATAAACCTTCTTTAACGAACTGAAGTTAACATAAAGCCATAACGGTATAACGGCAGTGCATTTAGAAGAATTCCGTAATGTTATAATTTTATATATAAAGTCGATTTTCTTGTATATACACATTTAGCAATCGATAACGAAACGCTTCAAATCATTAGTTTAACATATTTCAGTTAATTAACCTTCTTTAACGTATTGAAGTTGATATAAAGTCATGGCGGCATAACGGCAGTGCATTTAGAAGAATTCCGTAATCTTATATTTAGGTATAAAGTCGATTTTGTTGTATATACACATTAGCAATCGATATCGAGATGGTTCAACTCATTAGTTTAACATATTTTAGTTAATTAACCTTATTTTTCTTTCTGAAGTGTACATAAAGCTATAACGGTGTAACGGCAGTGCATTTGGAAGAACTCCGTGATCTTATATTTAAGTATAAAGTCGATTTTCTTGTATTTACACATTTAACAATATATATCGAAATGCTTCAAATAACTGGTTTAGCATATTTAAGTTAATTAACTTAATGAAGTTTACATAAAGCCATAACGGCATAACGGCAGTATATTTAAATGAATTCCGTTATTTTATATATAGGTATAAAGTCTATTTTGTGGTACATACGCATTTAGCAATCGATATCGAAATGCTTCAAATCATTAGTTTAACATATTTAACGGTATAACGGCAGTGCATTTGGAAGAATTCCGTATACTTATATTTAGGTATAATGTCAATTTTGTTGTATTTGCACATTTAGCAATCGATATCGAGATGCTTCAAATCATTAGTTTAAAATATTTAAGTTAATTAACCTTATTTTTCTTACTGAAGTTTACGTAAATTCATAACGGTATAACGGCAGTGCATTTGGAAGAATTCCGTAATCTTATATTTAGGTATAAAGTCGATTTTGTTGTATATACACATTAGCAATCGATATCGAGATGGTTCAACTCATTAGTTTAACATATTTATGTTAATAAACCCTCTTTAACGATCTGAAGTTGGCTTAAAGCCATGGCGGCATAACGGCAGTGCATTTAGAAGAATTCCGTAATCTTATATTTAGGTATAAAGTCGATTTTCTTGTATATACACATTGAGCAATCGATAACGAATTGCTTCAAATCGTTAGTTTAACATATTTAAGTTAATTAACCTTCTTTAACGTATTGAAGTTGATATAAAGTCATGGCGGCATAACGGCAGTGCATTTAGAAGAATTCCGTAATCTTATATTTAGGTATAAAGTCGATTTTGTTGTATATACACATTAGCAACCGATATCGAGATGGTTCAACTCATTAGTTTAGCATATTTTAGTTAATTAACCTTATTTTTCTTTCTGAAGTGTACATAAAGCTATAACGGTGTAACGACAGTGCATTTGGAAGAACTCCGTAATCTTATATTTAAGTATAAAGTCGATTTTCTTGTATTTACACATTTAACAATATATATCGAAATGCTTCAAATAACTGGTTTAGCATATTTAAGTTAACTAACTTAATGAAGTTTACATAAAGCCATAACGGCATAACGGCAATATATTTATATGAATTCCGTTATCTTATATTTAGGTATAAAGTCGATTTTGTGGTACATACGCATTTAGCAATCGATATCGAAATGCTTCAAATCATTAGTTTAACATATTTAAGTTAATTAACCTTCTTTAGCGTAATGAAGGTGATATAAAGTCATGGCGGCATAACGACAGTGCAGGCAGAAGAGTTCCGTAATCTTATGTTAAGGTATAAAGTCGATTTTATTGTATATACGCATTTAGCTATCGATATCGAAATGCTTCAAATCATAAGTTTAACATATTTAAGTTAATTAACCTTCTTTAACGTATTGAAGTTGATATAAAGCCATGGCGGCATAACGACAGTACATTTGGAAGAATTCCGCAGTCTTATATTTAGGTATAAAGTCGATTTTCTTGTATATACACATTTAGCTATCGATATCGAAATGCTTCAAATCATTAGTTTAACATATTAAGTTAATAAACATTTTTTAGCATACTGAAGTCTACATAAAGCCTTAACGGTATAACGGCAGTGCATTTAGAAGAATTCCGTAATGTTATATTTAGGTATAAAGTCGATTTTGTTGTACATACACATTCAGCACTCGATATCAAAATGCTTCAAATCATTAGTTTAACATATTTACGTTAATTAACCTTCTTTAACGTATTGAAGTTGATATAAAGCCATGGCGGCATAACGACAGTACATTTGGAAGAATTCCGTAGTCTTATATTTAGGTATAGAGTCGATTTTCTGGTATATATGCATTAAGCAATCGGTGTCGAAATGCTTCAAATAACTGGTTTAACATATTTAAGTTAATAAACCTTCTTTAACGAACGGAAGTTGGCTTAAGGCCATGTCGGCATAACGGCAGTGCATTTGGAAGAATTCCGTAATCTTATATTTAGGTAAAAAGTCGATTTTCTTGTATATACACATTAAGCTATCGATGTCGAAATGCTTTAAATCATTCGTTTAAAATGATTAAGTTAGTTAACCTTCTTTAACGTAATGAAGGTGATATAAAGTCATGGCGGCATAACGACAGTGCATTTAGAAGAATTCCGTAATCTTATATTTAGGTATAAAGTCGATTTTCTTGTATATACGCATTTAGCAATCGATATCGAAATGCTTCAAATCATTAGTTTAACATATTTAATTTAATAAGTCTTCTTTAACGTAATGAAGGTGACATAAAGTCATGGCGGCATAACGACAGTACATTTGGAAGAATTCCGTAATCTTATGTTTAGGTATAAATTCGAGTTTCTTTTACATACACATTTAGCTATCGATATCGAAATGCTTCATATCACTAGTTTAACATATTTAAGTTAATTAACCTTCTTTAACGTATTGAAGTTGATATAAAGTCATGGCGGCATAACGGCAGTGCATTTAGAAGAATTCCGGAATCTTATATTTAGGTATAAAGTCGATTTTGTTGTATATACACATTAGCAATCGATATCGAGATGGTTCAACTCATTAGTTTAACATATTTTAGTTAATTAACCTTATTTTTCTTTCTGAAGTGTACATAAAGCTATAACGGTGTAACGGCAGTGCATTTGGAAGAACTCCGTAATCTTATATTTAAGTAAAAAGTCGATTTTCTTGTATTTACACATTTAGCAATATATATCGAAATGCTTCAAATACCTGGTTTAGCATATTTAAGTTAATTAACTTAATGAAGTTTACATAAAGCCATAACGGCATAACGGCAGTATATTTATATGAATTCCGTTATCTTATATTTAGGTATAAAGTCGATTTTGTGGTACATACGCATATAGCAATCGATATCGAAATGCTTCAAATCATTAGTTTAACATATTTAAGTTAATTAACCTTCTTTAGCGTAATGAAGGTGATATAAAGCCATGGCGGCATAACGACAGTGCAGGTAGAAGAGTTCCGTAATCTTATGTTAAGGTATAAAGTCGATTTTATTGTATATACGCATTTAGCAATCGATATCGAAATGCTTCAAATCATAAGTTTAACATATTTAAGTTAATTAATCTTCTTTAGCGTATTGAAGGTGATATAAAGCCATGGCGGCATAACGACAGTGCATTTAGAAGAATTCCGTAATCTTATATTTACGTATAAAGTCGATTTTCTTGTATATACGCATTTAGCAATCGATATCGAAATCCTTCAAATCATTAGTTTAACATATTTAAGTTAATTAACCTTATTTTTCTTACTGAAGTTTTCGTTAAGCCATAACGGTATAACGGCAGTGCATTTGGAAGAATTCCGTAATCTTATATTTAGGTATAAAGTCGATTTTGTTGCATATACACATTAGCAATCGATATCGAGATGGTTCAACTCATTAGTTTAACATATTAAGTTAATAAACATTTTTTAGCTTACTGAAGTCTACATAAAGCCTTAACGGTATAAAGGTAGTGCATTTAGAAGAATTCCGTAATGTTATAATTTTATATATAAAGTCGATTTTCTTGTATATATACATTTCGCAATCGACATCGAAATGCTTCAAATAACTGGTTTAACATATTTAAGTTGATAAACCTTCTTTAACGAACTGAAGTTAACATAAAGCCATAACGGTATAACGGCAGTGCATTTAAAGAATTCCGTAATGTTATAATTTTATATATAAAGTCGATTTTCTTGTATATACACATTTAGCAATCGATAACGAAACGCTTCAAATCATTAGTTTAACATATTTCAGTTAATTAACCTTCTTTAACGTATTGAAGTTGATATAAAGTCATGGCGGCATAACGGCAGTGCATTTAGAAGAATTCCGTAATATTATATTTAGGTATAAAGTCGATTTTGTTGTATATACACATAAGCAATCGATATCGAGATGGTTCAACTCATTAGTTTAACATATTTTAGTTAATTAACCTTATTTTTCTTTCTGAAGTGTACATAAAGCTATAACGGTGTAACGGCAGTGCATTTGGAAGAACTCCGTGATCTTATATTTAAGTATAAAGTCGATTTTCTTGTATTTACACATTTAACAATATATATCGAAATGCTTCAAATAACTGGTTTAGCATATTTATGTTAATTAACTTAATGAAGTTTACATAAAGCCATAACGGCATAACGGCAGTATATTTAAATGAATTCCGTTATTTTATATTTAGGTATAAAGTCGATTTTGTGGTACATACGCATTTAGCAATCGATATCGAAATGCTTCAAATCATTAGTTTAACATATTTAAGTTAATTAACCTTCTTTAGCGTAATGAAGGTGATATAAAGCCATGGCGGCATAACGACAGAGCAGGTAGAAGAGTTCCGTAATCTTATGTTAAGGTATAAAGTCGATTTTATTGTATATACGCATTTAGCAATCGATATCGAAATGCTTCAAATCATAAGTTTAACATATTTAAGTTAGTTAACCTTCTTTAACGTATTGAAGTTGATATAAAGCCATGGCGGCATAACGACAGTACATTTGGAAGAATTCCGCAGTCTTATATTTAGGTATAAAGTCGATTTTCTTGTATATACACATTTAGCTATCGATATCGAAATGCTTCAAATCATTAGTTTAACATATTAAGTTAATAAACATTTTTAAGCATACTGAAGTCTACATAAAGCCTTAACGGTATAACGGCAGTGCATTTAGAAGAATTCCGTAATGTTATATTTAAGTATAAAGTCGATTTTGTTGTACATACACATTCAGCACTCGATATTGAAATGCTTCAAATCATTAGTTTAACATATTTAAATTTATTAGTCTTCTTTAACGTATTGAAGGTGACATAAAGTCATGGCGGCATAACGACAGTACATTTGGAAGAATTCCGTAATTTATGTTTAGGTATAAATTCGATTTTCTTTTACATACACATTTAGCAATCGATATCGAAATGATTAAAATCATTAGTTTAACATATTTAAGTTAATTAGTCTTCTTTAACGTAATTAAGGTGACATAAAGTCATGGCGGCATAACGACAGTACATTTGGAAGAATTCCGTAATCTTATGTTTTGGTATAAATTCGATTTTCTTTTACATACACATTTACCAAGCGATATCGAAATGCTTCAAATCATAAGTTTAACAAATTTAAGTTAATTAACCTTCTTTAACGTACTGAAGTTGATATAAAGCCACGGCGGCATAACGACAGTACATTTGGAAGAATTCCGTAGTCTTATATTTAGGTATAAAGTCGATTTTCTTTTATATATGCATTAAGCAATCGATATCGAAATGCTTCAGATAACTGGTTTAACATATTTAAGTTGATAAATCTTCTTTAACGAACTGAAGTTAACATAAAGCCATAACGGTATAACGGCAGTGCATTTGGAAGAATTCCGTATACTTATATTTAGGTATAATGTCGATTTTGTTGTATTTACACATTTAGCAATCGATATCGAAATGCTTCAAATCATTAGTTTAACATATTTAAGTTAATTAATCTTCTTTAACGTATTGAAGTTGATATAAAGCCATGGCGGCATAACGACAGTACATTTGGAAGAATTCCGTAGTCTTATATTTAGGTATAAAGTCGATTTTCTGGTATATATGCATTAAGCAATCGATATCGAAATGCTTCAAATCATTAGTTTAACATAGTTAAGTTAATAAACCTTCTTTAACGAACGGAAGTTGGCTTAAAGCCATGGCTGCATAACGGCAGTGCATTTAGAAGAATTTCGTAATCTTATATTTAGGTATAAAGTCGATTTTCTTGTATATACACATTTAGCTATCGATATCGAAATGCTTCAAATCATTAGTTTAACATATTTAAGTTAATTAACCTTCTTTAACGTATTGAAGTTGATGTAAAGCCATGGCAGCATAACGACAATACATTTGGAAAAATTTCGTGGTCTTACATTTATGTATAAATTCGATTTTCTTGTATATACACATTTAGCAATCGATATCGAAATGCTTCAAATAACTGGTTTAACATATTTAAGTTAATAAACGACAGTACATTTGGAAGAATTCCGTAATTTATGTTTAGGTATAAATTCGATTTTCTTTTACATACACATTTAGCAAGCGATATCGAAATGCTTCAAATCATTAGTTTAACATATTTAAATTAATTAGTCTTCTTTAACGTAATGAAGGTGACATAAAGTCATGGCGGCATAACGACAGTACATTTGGAAGAATTCCGTAATCTTATGTTTAGGTATAAATTCGATTTCCTTTTACATCCACATTTAGCAAGCGATATCGAAATGCTTCAAATCATAAGTTTAACAAATTTAAGTTAATTAACCTTCTTTAACGTACTGAAGTTGATATAAAGCCACGGCGGCATAACGACAATACATTTGGAAAAATTTCGTGGTCTTACATTTATGTATAAATTCGATTTTCTTGTATATACACATTTAGCAATCGATATCGAAATGCTTCAAATAACTGGTTTAACATATTTAAGTTAATAAACGACAGTACATTTGGAAGAATTCCGTAATCTTATGTTTTGGTATAAATTCGATTTCTTTTACATACACATTTACCAAGCGATATCGAAATGCTTCAAATCATAAGTTTAACAAATTTAAGTTAATTAACCTTCTTTAACGTACTGAAGTTGATATAAAGCCACGGCGGCATAACGACAGTACATTTGGAAGAATTCCGTAGTCTTATATTTAGGTATAAAGTCGATTTTCTTTTATATATGCATTAAGCAATCGATATCGAAATGCTTCAGATAACTGGTTTAACATATTTAAGTTGATAAATCTTCTTTAACGAATTGAAGTTAACATAAAGCCATAACGGTATAACGGCAGTGCATTTGGAAGAATTCCGTATACTTATATTTAGGTATAATGTCGATTTTGTTGTATTTACACATTTAGCAATCGATATCGAAATGCTTCAAATCATTCGTTTAACATATTTAAGTTAATAAACCTTCTTTAACGAACTGAAGTTAACATAAAGCCATAACGGTAAAACGGCAGTGCATTTGGAAGAATTCCGTATACTCATATTTAGGTATAATGTCGATTTTGTTGTATTTGCACATTTAGCAATCGATATCGAGATGCTTCAAATCATTAGTTTAAAATATTTGAGTTAATTAACCTTATTTTTCTTACTGAAGTTTACGTAAAGCCATATCGGTATAACGGCAGTGCATTTGGAAGAATTCCGTAATCTTATATTTAGGTATAAAGTCGGTTTTGTTGTATATACACATTAGCAATCGATATCGAGATGGTTCAACTCATTCGTTTAACATATTTAAGTTAATAAACCTTCTTTAACGATCTGAAGTTGGCATATAGCCATGGCGGCATAACGGCAGTGCATGTAGCAGAATTCCGTAATCTTATATTTAGGTATAAAGTCGATTTTCTTGTATATACACATATAGCTATCGATATCGAAATGCTTCAAATCATTCGTTTAACATACTTATGTTAATATACCTTCTTCAACGATCTGAAGTTGGCATATAGCTATGGCGGCATAACGGCAGTGCATGTAGAAGAATTCCGTAATCTTATATTTAGGTATAAAGTCGATTTTCTTGTATATACACATTTAGCTATCCATATCGAAATGCTTCATATCATTAGTTTAACATATTAAGTTAATAAACGCTTTTTAGCTTACTGAAGTCTACATAAAGCCTTAACGGTATAACGGCAGTGCATTTAGAAGAATTCCGTAATGTTATAATTTTATATTTAGGTATAAAGTCGATTTTCTTGTATTTACACATTTAGCAATCGATATGGAAATGCTTCAAATAATTGGTTTAGCTTATTTTCGTTGATAAACCTTCTTTAACGAACTGAAGTTAACATAAAGCCATAACGGCATAACGGCAGTGCATTTAGAAGACTTCCGTAATCTTATATTTAGGTACAAAGTCGATTTTCTTGTATATACACATTAGCAATCGATATCGAGATGGTTTAGCTCATTAGTTTAACATATTTAAGTTAATAAACCTTCTTTAACGATCTGAAGTTGGCTTAAAGCCATGGCGACAGAACGGCAGTGCATTTAAAAGAATTTCGTTATCTTATATTTAGGTATAAAGTCGATTTTCTTGTATATGCACATTAAGCAATCGATAACGAAATGCCTCAAATCATTAGTTTAACATATTTAAGTTAATTAACCTTCTTTAACGTATTGAAGTTGATATAAAGTGATAGCGGCATAACGGCATTGCATTTAGAAGAACTCCGTAATCTTATATTTAGGTATAAAGTGGATTTTGTTGTATATACACATTAGCAATCGATATCGGGATTGTTCAACTCATAAGTTTAACATATTTAAGTTAATTAACCTTCTTTAACGAACTGAAGTCTACATAAAGCCTTAACGGTATAACGGCAGTGGATTTAGAAGAATTCCGTAATGTTATAATTTTATATTTAGGTATAAAGGCGATTTTCTCGTATTTAAACATTTAGCAATCGATATCGAAAGGCATCAAATAACTGGTTTAGCATATTTCAGTTAATTAACCTTATTTATCTTACTGAAGTTTACATAAAGCAATAACGGCATAACGGCAGTATATTTATATGAATTCCGTTATCTTATATTTAGGTATAAAGTCGACTTTGTTGTACATACACATTTAGCAATCGATATCGAAATGCTTCAAATCATTAGTTTAACATATTTAAGTTAGTTAACCCTCTTTACCGTAATAAAGGTGACATAAAGACATGGCGGCATAACGACAGTGCATTTAGAAGAATTCCGTAATCTTATGTTTAGGTATAAATTCGATTTTCTTTTACATACAAATTTAGCAAGCGATATCGAAATGCTTCAAATCATTAGTTTAACAAATTTAAGTTAATTAACCTTCTTTAACGTACTGAAGTTGATATAAAGACATGGCGGCATAACGACAGTACATTTGGAAGCATTCCGTAGTCTTATATTTAGGTATAAAGTCGATTTTCTTTTATATATGCATTAAGCAATCGATATCGAAATGCTTCAAATAACTGGTTTAACATATTTAAGTTGATAAACCTTCTTTAACGAACTGAAGTTAACATAAAGCCATAACGGCAGTGCATTTAGAAGAATTCCGTTATCGTATATTTATGTATAAAGTCGATTTTCTTGTATATTCACATTTAGCAATCGATAACGAAACGCTTCAAATCATTAGTTTAACATATTTAAGTTAATTAACCTTCTTCATCTTACTGAAGTTTACATAAAGCCATAACGGTATAACGGCAGTGCATTTGGAAGAATTCCGTTATCGTATATTTATGTATAAAGTCGATTTTCTTGTATATTCACATTTAGCAATCCATAACGAAACGCTTCAAATCATTAGTTTAACATATTTAAGTTAATTAACCTTCTTTATCTTACTAAAGTTTACATAAAGCCATAACGGCATTTGGAAGAACTCCGTAATCTTATATTTAGGTATAAAGTCGATTTTCTTGTATTTACACATTTAACAATATATATCGAAATGCTTCAAATAACTGGTTTAGCATATTTAAGTTAATTAACCTTCTTTATCTTAATGAAGCTTACATAAAGCCATAACGGCATAACGGCATAACGGCAGTATATTTATATGAATTCCGTTATCTTATATTTAGGTATAAAGTCGATTTTTTTGTACATACGCATTTAGCAATCGATATCGAAATGCTTCAAATCATTAGTTTAACATATTTAAGTTAATTAACCTTCTTTAACGTAATGAAGGTGATATAAAGCCATGGCGGCATAACGACAGTGCTGGTAGAACAGTTCCATAATCTTATATTTAGGTGTAAAGTCGATTTTGTTGTATATACGCATTTAGCAATCGATGTCGAAATGCTTCAAATCATATGCTTAACAGATTTAAGTTAATTAACCTTCTTTAACGTATTGAAGTTGATATAAAGCCATGGCGGCATAACGACAGTACATTTGGAAGAATTCCGCAGCCTTATATTTAGGTATAAAGTCAATTTTCTTGTATATAAACATTTAGCAATCGATATCGAAATGCTTCAAATCATTCGTTTAACATATTTAAGTTAATAAACCTTCTTTAACGATCTGAAGTTGGCATATAGCCATGGCGGCATAACGGCAGTGCATGTAGAACAGTTCCATAATCTTATATTTAGGTATAAAGTCGATTTTCTTGTATATACACATTTAGCTATCGATATCGAAATGGTTCATATCATTAGTTTAACATATTAAGTTAATAAACGCTTTTTAGCTTACACAAGTCTACATAAAGCCTTAACGGTATAACGGCAGTGCATTTAGAAGAATTCCGTAATGTTATAATTTTATATTTAGGTATAAAGGCGATTTTCTCGTATTTAAACATTTAGCAATCGATATCGAAAGGCATCAAATAACTGGTTTAGCATATTTCAGTTAATTAACCTTCTTTATCTTACTGAAGTTTACATAAAGCAGTAACGGCATAACGGCAGTATATTTATATGAATTCCGTTATCTTATATTTAGGTATAAAGTCGATTTTGTTGTACATACACATTTAGCAATCGATATGGAAATGCTTCAAATCATTAGTTTAACATATTTAAGTTAGTTAACCCTCTTTACCGTAATGAAGGTGACATAAAGACATGGCGGCATAACGACAGTGCTTTTAGAAGAATTCCGTAATCTTATGTTTAGGTATAAATTCGATTTTCTTTTACATACACATTTAGCAAGCGATATCGAAATGCTTCAAATCATTAGTTTAACAAATTTAAGTTAATTAACCTTCTTTAACGTACTGAAGTTGATATAAAGACATGGCGGCATAACGACAGTACATTTGGAAGCATTCCGTAGTCTTATATTTAGGTATAAAGTCGATTTTCTTTTATATATGCATTAAGCAATCGATATCGAAATGCTTCAAATAACTGGTTTAACATATTTAAGTTGATAAACCTTCTTTAACGAACTGAAGTTAACATAAAGCCATAACGGCAGTGCATTTAGAAGAATTCCGTTATCGTATATTTATGTATAAAGTCGATTTTCTTGTATATTCACATTTAGCAATCGATAACGAAACGCTTCAAATCATTAGTTTAACATATTTAAGTTAATTAACCTTCTTCATCTTACTGAAGTTTACATAAAGCCATAACGGTATAACGGCAGTGCATTTGGAAGAATTCCGTTATCGTATATTTATGTATAAAGTCGATTTTCTTGTATATTCACATTTAGCAATCCATAACGAAACGCTTCAAATCATTAGTTTAACATATTTAAGTTAATTAACCTTCTTTATCTTACTGAAGTTTACATAAAGCCATAACGGCATTTGGAAGAACTCCGTAATCTTATATTTAGGTATAAAGTCGATTTTCTTGTATTTACACATTTAACAATATATATCGAAATGCTTCAAATAACTGGTTTAGCATATTTAAGTTAATTAACCTTCTTTATCTTAATGAAGCTCACATAAAGCCATAACGGCATAACGGCATAACGGCAGTATATTTATATGAATTCCGTTATCTTATATTTAGGTATAAAGTCGATTTTGTTGTACATACGCATTTAGCAATCGATATCGAAATGCTTCAAATCATTAGTTTAACATATTTAAGTTAATTAACCTTCTTTAACGTAATGAAGGTGATACAAAGCCATGGCGGCATAACGACAGTGCAGGTAGAACAGTTCCATAATCTTATATTTAGGTATAAAGTCGATTTTGTTGTATATACGCATTTAGCAATCGATGTCGAAATGCTTCAAATAATATGCTTAACAAATTTAAGTTAATTAACCTTCTTTCACGTATTTAAGTTGATATAAAGCCATGGCGGCATAACGACAGTACATTTGGAAGAATTCCGCAGTCTTATATTTAGGTATAAAGTCAATTTTCTTGTATATAAACATTTAGCAATCGATATCGAAATGCTTCAAATCATTCGTTTAACATATTTAAGTTAATAAACCTTCTTTAACGATCTGAAGTTGGCATATAGCCATGGCGGCATAACGGCAGTGCATGAAGAACAGTTCCATAATCTTATATTTAGGTATAAAGTGGATTTTCTTGTATTCACACATTTAACAATATATATCGAAATGCTTCAAATAACTGGTTTAGCATATTTAAGTTAATTAACCTTCTTTATCTTAATGAAGCTTACATAAAGCCATAACGGCATAACGGCATAACGGCAGTATATTTATATGAATTCCGTTATCTTATATTTAGGTATAAAGTCGATTTTGTTGTACATACGCATTTAGCAATCGATATCGAAATGCTTCAAATCATTAGTTTAACATATTTAAGTTAATTAACCTTCTTTAATGTATTGAAGTTGATATAAAGTCGTAGCGGCATAACGGCAGTGCATTTAGAAGAATTCCGTAGTCTTATATTTAGGTATAAAGTCGATTTTCTTGTATATACACATTAAGCTATCGATATCGAAATGCTTCAAATCATTCGTTTAACATATTTATGTCAATAAACCTTCTTTAACGATCTGAATTCGGCATAACGGCAGTGCTTGTAGAAGAATTCCGTAATCGTTTCTTTAGGTATAAAGTCGATTTTCTTTTATATACACATTTAGATATCGATATCGAAATGCTTCAAATTATTAGTTTAACATATTAAGTTAATAAACATTTTTTAGCTCACTGAAGTCTACATAAAGCCTTAACGGTATAACGGCAGTGCATGTAGAAGAATTCCGTTATCTTATATTTAGGTATAAAGTCGATTTTCTTGTATATACACATTTAGCAATCGATATCGAGATGCTTCAACTCATTAGTTTAATATATTTAAGTTAATAAACCTTCTTTAACGAACTGAAGTTGGCATAAAGCCATTGGCGGCATAACGGCAGTGCATGTAGGGGAATTCCGTAATCTTATATTTAGGTATAAAGTCGATTTTGTTGTATATACACATTAGCAATCGATATCGGGATGGTTCAACTCATTAGTTTAACATATTTGAGTTAATTAACCTTATTTTTCTTACTGAAGTGTACATAAAGCCATAACGGTATAACGGCAGTGCATTTGGAAGAACTCCCTAATCTTATATTTAGGTATAAAGTGGATTTTCTTGTATTCACACATTTAACAATATATATCGAAATGCTTCAAATAACTGGTTTAGCATATTTAAGTTAATTAACCTTCTTTATCTTAATGAAGTTTACATAAAGCCATAACGGCATAACGGCAGTATATTTATATGAATTCCGTTATCTTATATTTAGGTATAAAGTCGATTTTGTTGTACATACGCATTTAGCAATCGATATCGAAATGCTTCAAATCATTAGTTTAACATATTTAAGTTAATTAACCTTCTTTAACGTAATGAAGGTGATATAAATCCATGTCGGCATAACGACAGTGCAGGTAGAAGAGTTCCGTAATCTTATATTTAGGTATAAAGTCGATTTTGCTGTATATACGCATTTAGCAATCGATATCGAAATGCTTCAAATCATAAGTTTAACATATTTAAGTTAATTAACCTTCTTTAACGTATTGAAGTTGATATTAAGCCATGGCGGCATAACGACAGTACATTTGGAAGAATTCCACAGTCTTATATTTAGGTATAAAGTCAATTTTCTTGTATATAAACATTTAACAATCGATATCGAAATGCCTCAAATTATTCGTTTAACATATTAAAGTTAATAACCCTTCTTTAACGATCTGAAGTTGGCATAACGCCATGGCGGCATAACGGCAGTGCATGTGGAAGAATTCCGTAATCTTATATTTAGGTATAAAGTCGATTTTCTTGTACATATATACACATTTAGCTATCGATATCGAAATGCTTCAAATCATTCGTTTAACATATTTAAGTTATTAAACCTTCTTTAACGAACTGAAGTTGGCTTAAGGCCATGGCGGCATAACGGCAGTGCATTTAGAAGAATTCCGTAATCTTATATTACGGTATAAAGTCGATTTTCTTGTATATACACATTTAGCTATCGATATCGAAATGCTTCAAATCATTAGTTTAACATATTTAAGTTAATTAACCTTCTTTAACGAACTGAAGTTAACATAAAGCCTCAACGGTATAACGGCAGTGCATTTGGAAGAATTCCGTATACTTATATTTAGGTATAATGTCGATTTTGTTGTATTTGCACATTTAGCAAACGATATCGAGATGCTTCAAATCATTAGTTTAAAATATTTAAGTAATTGACCTTATTTTTCTTACTGAAGTTTACGTAAAGCCGTAACGGTATAACGGCAGTGCATTTGGAAGAATTCCGTAATCTTATATTTAGGTATAAAGTCGATTTTGTTGTATATACACATTAGCAATCGATATCGAGATGGTTCAACTCATTAGTTTAACATATTTAAGTTAATAAACCTTTTTTAACGATCTGAAGTTGGCTTAAAGTCATGGCGGGATAACGGCAGTGCATTTAGAAGAATTCTGTAATCTTATATTTAGGTATAAAGTCGATTTTCTTGTATATACACATTTAGCAATCGATAACTAAATGCTTCAAATAATTAGTTTAACATATTTAAGTTAATTAACCTTCTTTAATGTATTGAAGTTGATATAAAGTCATAGCGGCATAACGGCAGTGCATTTGGAAGAATTCCGTAATCTTATATTTAGGTATAAAGTCAATTTTCTTGTATATAAACATTTAGCAATCGATATCGAAATGCTTCAAATCATTCGTTTAACATATTTAAGTTAATAAACCTTCTTTAACGATCTGAAGTTGGCATATAGCCATGGCGGCATAACGGCAGTGCATGTAGAACAGTTCCATAATCTTATATTTAGGTATAAAGTCGATTTTCTTGTATTTACACATTTAAAAATATATATCGAAATGCTTCAAATAACTGGTTTAGCATATTTAAGTTAATTAACCTTCTTTATCTTAATGAAGCTTACATAAAGCCATAACGGCATAACGGCATAACGGCAGTATATTTATATGAATTCCGTTATCTTATATTTAGGTATAAAGTCGATTTTGTTGTACATACGCATTTAGCAATCGATATCGAAATGCTTCAAATCATTAGTTTAACATATTTAAGTTAATAAACCTTCTTTAACGATCTGAAGTTGGCATAACGGCAGTGCATGTAGAAGAATTCCGTAATCTTTTATTTAGGTATAAAGTCGATTTTCTTTTATATACACATTTATATATCGATATCGAAATGCTTCAAATTATTAGTTTAACATATTTAAGTTAATTAACCTTCTTTAATGTACTGAAGTTGATATAAAGTCATAGCGGCATAACGGCAGTGCATTTAGAAGAATTCCGTAATCTTATATTTAGGTATAAAGTCGATTTTCTTGTATATACACATTTAGCAATCGATAACTAAATGCTTCAAATAATTAGTTTAACATATTTAAGTTAATTAACCTTCTTTAATGTACTGAAGTTGATATAAAGTCATAGCGGCATAACGGCAGTGCATTTAGAAGAATTCCGTAATCTTATATTTAGGTATAAAGTCGATTTTCTTGTATATACACATTTAGCTATCAATATCGAAATGCTTCAAATCATTCGTTTAACATATATATGTTAATAAACCTTCTTTAACGATCTGAAGTTGGCATAACGGCAGTGCATGTAGAAGAATTCCGTAATCTTTTATTTAGGTATAAAGTCGATTTTCTTTTATATACACATTTAGATATCGATATCGAAATGCTTCAAATTATTAGTTTAACATATTTAAGTTAAAAAACCTTCTTTAACGAACTGAAGTTGGCATAAAGCCATTGGCGGCATAACGGCAGTGCATGTAGGAGAATTCCGTAATCTTATATTTAGGTATAAAGTCGATTTTGTTGTATATACACATTAGCAATCGATATCGGGATGGTTCAACTCATTAGTTTAACATATTTAAGTTAATTAACCTTATTTTTCTTACTGAAGTGTACATAAAGCCATAACGGTATAACGGCAGTGCATTTGGAAGAACTCCCTAATCTTATATTTAGGTATAAAGTGGATTTTCTTGTATTTACACATTTAACAATATATATCGAAATGCTTCAAATAACTGGTTTAGCATATTTAAGTTAATTAACCTTCTTTATCGTAATGAAGTTTACATAAAGCCATAACGGCATAACGGCAGTATATTTATATGAATTCCGTTATCTTATATTTAGGTATAAAGTCGATTTTGTTGTACATACGCATTTAGCAATTGATATCGAAATGCTTCAAATCATTAGTTTAACATATTTAAGTTAATTAACCTTCTTTAACGTAATGAAGGTGATATAAAGCCATGGCGGCATAACGACAGTGCAGGTAGAAGAGTTCCGTAATCTTATATTTAGGTATAAAGTCGATTTTGTTGTATATACGCATTTAGCAATCGATATCGAAATGCTTCAAATCATAAGTTTAACATATTTAAGTTAATTAACCTTCTTTAACGTATTGAAGTTGATATTAAGCCATGGCGGCATAACGACAGTACATTTGGAAGAATTCCACAGTCTTATATTTAGGTATAAAGTCAATTTTCTTGTATATAAACATTTAACAATCGATATCGAAATGCTTCAAATTATTCGTTTAACATATTTAAGTTAATAACCCTTCTTTAACGATCTGAAGTTGGCATAACGCCATGGCGGCATAACGGCAGTGCATGTAGAAGAATTCCGTAATCTTATATTTAG